>JAFIDM010073613.1:7108-18236 GCA_023159025.1 Thereuonema tuberculata | reverse complement strand
GTATACAACTTGGTCTTGATATACGGGCCTATATGAATAACATATTGGATCCTTAATTGTTGTTCGTTTTTATCTTTATTGTTCTTACTAACATTCTTAGGGAAGTTAAATTTTGCAATTATGTGTGTGTTTTTTTCAAAATTAATCCTTTATAAGCTAAGCGGTCCGTTAGCGGGGATTAATTTGCTGCCCTTTTTATTCTTAATTTATATTTTGATGTTTTTCTAATCAAAGGGCCATTATGTTCTTTGTGCTTGTCCTTTCCATATGTTTCTTTTGATCCCACTGAGTTATGAGTACTGGGATGAGTACATCAGAATCAAACTGATGAGACCTAAGAAGATCGAAACAGTCTGTTTTTGATTCCTGGTACAAAAATTCAAAACTAGCTCTGTGGATCTTTAATTGTTGTGCTGATCTTTATTGTTCTTACTAAATTATTGATTTGTTGGGAATTTTATTTTTAATAATAAAAAAAATTAGAGGGATAAAGTACTGCTTTAAAAAAACTCGTTATTAATCTTAAAATAAATTCAATTTGAATTGTATTTCTACAAATAAATTCTTTCTTAAAAAATTTGTAGTTTGTATAATTTCTATTTAAGTAAAGTTTCAGTCAATAGGAATAAATGAATACTAATATATATTTGAAGAATTCATTAAAATAAAACATTTAAATCAAAAAACTTTAAATAAATTATAAATTAAAATAAGTTAATTAATATATATTGTAGCATGAACTTTATCAACTCAGCAGTATTTAAAAAGGGTAATTTAACAAAGAAAAGATTTGCCTGAAATCTTAATAAAAATTCCAGTTAGGTCATTAATCTGATAATTAACAGTGAGTGCCGGACCAATTGATTGTAATCTTCTTTCTTAGTTGGAATCAATGTCTTAAGCTTCAATATTTAAATATTTCCATACAATGAAATGCCAACGGAGTAGAAAGGTGATGCATAAGCAAATATCAGGAGCAGGACGTCAGAGGTGCCATGAGGGCACGCAAAACATGTGAAGGCTACATGCGCAGTGTAAGATAACTTCAAACGAAGGAGGATTGGCGCATTTCCAGACATTCGCTGCAAATGAAACTGAGAGCGTACGTACAATATGACGACACGACACCACCAGGACGCCTTTACACGTGGTACAATGATAGCCAAGCTTAAGGAGGGGCATAGTTTGAAGAGTGTTGCCCAAGAGTTTGGAATTGACAAAAGTGTTGTTTCACGAGTGAGGAAAGCCTTCCAAATGACAAGTACAGCTGTAAGAAAGGTTGGAGGTGGTCGGTCAAGGAAAACAACGGCAAGTGATGACCGATATATCATCTTGCAGGCGAAAAGAGACCGAAACCAGAGAGTGGGCAACATTGCTCAACAGCTGCGAGCGGCAATCGGGTGACAGGTGTCCCGGTTTCCTGTGGCCAGGTGCCTTCATAAAGGTGGCCTATTCGCCCGCCGTTCTGAACGCTGCGTACCCTTGACAGCAGCCCATCGGCGGCGACGTTTACAATGCTGTAAATGAACACAAAGACTGGACATCTCATCAATGGAGTCACATCCTCTTTACAGATGAGTCATTTCAGTCTCACAAACGATTCTCGGCACCAGTTGATATGGAGAGAGGTAGGAACACGCTTTCATCCCACTGGGAAGCTCTCAGGGAAAGAGATGTGGGTTGGTCCTGCTTTTGTGGAGAGGCATTATGTTGAACGGAAGGACGGAGCTCTACATTTTCGACAGAGATTGAGTTACCGGAGGTCGTTACTGTGATGAAGTTATCGTACCCCATGTGCGTCTGTTCCAAGGTGCCATTGGTCCAGACTTTGTTTTTATGGACGATAAGATAAGGCCACATAGGACCCGTGCTGTACAGGACCTACTCGTAACTGATGATATCCGTCGAATGGATTGGCCAGCGTTCTCCCTGATTTTAAATCCCATTGAACATGTGTGGGATGCTTTGGGGAGATGCCTGGCGGCACAATCGTAATCTCCGGAGACCACCAGACAACTGACACAGATGCTCATCGAGGAATGGGCACTCTTACCCCAAGAACTGTTGGATAATGGTGTCGGGTATAGACAGACGATGCCATGCAACGATTGCAGTTAGGGGAAATTATATCTCTTACTAAGAGACGTTGTTCTGCATCTTGACCAGATAGTGTTTTGTACCAACTCCATTCTGTCAATAAAGCCTTTTTCTGCTTCGTTCCATACTGTATGCGTTCTAATCATTTCTGTGCTACTATGCTTTCGTTATCCTTTCAGTACTACCTTTTGCCTCTGTAGCATTAATTTCATGTCTACCCGTTGAGTTTGTGTGGAATTACAGCAAAGTCAACAATCTTGCTTAAGTTTTGCACACTAGCGTAACATTGTCCAACTTGATTCTAATGAATGTGGAACGACATTTGTTTTTCAATTTAGATAAACATCTAATCTTAGATAAAGTAGCTAATCTATATTACTAAAATCTTTTATTTCTATGCCTGTCTGTCCGGCGCAATTTCCTGTGAGAGTGGAAAAGAAAAATAATTTTTACAATGAATCGTCCACGACGGGAATCGAATCTACAACCTTCTGATCGGAAGTCAGACTTCTTATCCATTAGGCCACGAGACTACAACTGACTTGTTATTTTTGACTTATGTTTCCTTCTCCTTCCCCCCCTCCCCATCAATAATGAATGTATTCAATCTTTTTTTTTTAATCTCAAGATTGTTTATTTATTTCCGATCCGTCTATTTATTTGTAATTCGAAAATTACAATTAGAACTATAATTGCCGAAACGTTGGAATATTTCAAATATAATATTCTTTCTTAACCAAATTCTATGGATATAGAAAAAAAAGCGCGTGTAGGCCTACACGGGGGATGGCTAGTACTAGTGAAGAATTAAAGAAAAAGTTATTGGATTAGTGTAATTGTGTTTTTTTTTTGGTAGGTTACGGTATAGTAAAACTTACGAATAGTTATCTTATTCATCTGATCACTTTTGATAATTTTGAATAAGATATTTAGAATGCACCTGAAGGTTTGTCATTATTTGCATTATTTATAAATACAGTAAAACCTCGTTAAGTCATCACTCAAGGGACCAAACATTTTTGACGACTTAAGCGGAGTGGCCATTTTTGAAAAAAAAACAAAACACTGAAATACAATATTTTTATGAATTGCTATAGGATTCGGTGAGAAAAACAAGATTTTCAGAAATCAATACATGCAAATAAATGAATGGAAAATAAAATAAAAAAAAAAACATTTTTTATACTTACCACATTTTATTTTCTTTACTGGCATTAAAATAATCCAACAGTGTTGATTGATGAAGGTGCTGATTACTGGAAATAAATAATTATGAGCGGTACAGTTATCGACAATAATGGCAACATTTCTTTTCTGATGCGAAAACTGAGAATCCAGTTTACGAATATGTCGTTCCCAAATCGTTGTAGTCATCCATGCATTTGAATTTGCTTCAGATTCAACTGGCAGGGATCTAACGTTTTCAAAGCAGCGTGGCTTTTTGCTTTTGCTTATCACAAATGGTTTAAGTTTCTCATTTCCACTCATATTAGCTCCAAGCAGACGTTGTTTCAGGGGTTGTGTCATGCTGAGCGAACACGTAGCAATTTGAGGCAATATTGTGGGACAATATTGCCCCTTTTCATTGCTGACAACCGTTTGCAGCAATAAAAATGAACAATATTGTCCAAGATTGCCCATTTCAAGACAATTGAGATTGTCGGAAAAAAAGGAACAATTTTAGTTGTCGCAACGTATTGCTGGAACGAGAGCGAATCACATGAACGGATGAAATCACGTGAAAATGCTGACGTCGAAGGAGGCGGGACTTTGAACATCGGAAATTCAGTCACTCACGCCGTCCATTTTCTTTGAGAAACAAGGCTTAAAATCAGCAAAATGGGTCGGCCCAAAACAGATAATTCCAACAACAACATTTTGTCAATTGATAATGAAAGAATCCTAATTGATTTCTATAGAGGGACGGCGTTTAATACTACAGCAATTCTGTACGAAAACACGCTCTCTCTTTAGCTCTCCCTAGTTTGAAGCGCCGTAACCATCAATTGTCAGGACAATATTCGTTTCGGAAAAACTACGTGTTCGCGCGTGATCTGAACTGACAACGGTTGTCAAAATGAGCAATATTGTCCCACAATATTGCCGCAAATTGCTACGTGTTCGCCCAGCATCAGGCGTTGTTTGCTTGCTTTTCCAGAAGTGCACTTTTCACCCTTAAATGACTGAGTTTTATCAGGCAAAAGACGTTAAATAAGCCTGTTTCATCCAGATTAAAAATATTTGATGCATCAAACCTAGATAAAATGTTCTTGAGAACATTGTTCTTCCAGTCTTCTATAGCATCACCATCAACAGCTGCTGCTTCTCCGCAAATCGTTTTAAAAGAAAGGCAATGTCTGTCTTTGAAACGTTCCAGCTAACCATTGCTGCCGCCGAAATCTTCAATATTCAACTCCTTAGCAATTTCCATGGCTTTTTCTTCGAGAATCACTGCAGAAATCGGCACATTTTGGGATCTGGTATGTTTTAACCATCGAACTAAAACCTCCTCGATCTCGTCAAACTTCGATTTCCTCATTCTCTTTCTTTTGTCTTTGCAGTCAGCTTCTTCAACTACTTGTTTCGATGAAAGAATATCGTTTAATGTAGTCCTGGGAATACGATGTTCTTTGGCAAAAGCTGTTTTCGAAACATTTGATTTTTCAAAAAGTGCAATTAAGTCTTTTTTTTTCTTTAAAAGATAACGAGGTAAGTTTAAAAGATAACGAGATAAAAACGTTTTCACGTGACAAGAGTCGCAGCGAGAAGTGTGTAATTTCCCAAGGGAATTTCCCACGTGAAAATTCCCCGTAAAGGCTAGGCTTTCTTAGAGTGAAGGGGCGGGGCTGAAAAGATAGCAGGCAAAATTGAGAATAAAGATGCTTTTGGTCATTTTTGAGGGTGACGAGTTATCCGGAGTAGAATTAAATTTGGTGACGAGTAAAAGAGGGTTATTTTACATTATTGTCTATGAGACTTTGTCGGGACCAAAGGAAAACGACGACTTAAACGGAGTGACGACTTATCCGGGAGACGACTTAACGAGGTTTTACTGTATTTCTGTATATTAATATATTGTACAGAAATTTTATAAATAATGCAAATAATGACAATATTATTGTATAGTAATAAAAATAAAATAACAAAAATGTTATTTTGTAGTAATCAAAATAACCCTTAATTCATTCCATACCCCCAGACCCCCCCCCCCCTTCCCGGTAAGTCATGTACTGGTTACATTCACCAGAAAAAAATGATAAAGCCTAAAGGGCCCCAAATTCCTTTCCAGCCGAAGGGACCCCAATGATGCCAGACCGCCCGTGATAACTGATATGTAAAAAGACTATTAAGCGATTAAGTATCGAGTTATTATATTTTCTATAATAATATCTTTTAGTACTACTAGTCTTTTATTACATGCACTGCCTATCCTTAAAAAGCCCTCATAAAACCCGTGCATCTGCTTAAACTGTTTAATATGATATAATACAAGTTTAATACACTAATAGAACCGGTTTCCGTTCCGTTCGTATTTATTCTCGTCATTTTTGTGTAATTCTCATAGCGAGAAGATGGTTCCTCTTGGAACGGAAACCGGTTCTATCAGTCTATTATATTTGTATTATATCCTATTAAACAGTTTAAGCAGATGCACGGGCTTTATGAGTGATTTTTTAATATCTTTTAGCATTTTAAATCTTTACAATCTATATTATTACAAACCTACATCGTGGACGCCCTAAAGGAAACCACATCTTCAGAGTTAGGAATAATCTCTTTGAGACCTAATCTGTCAAAGTTCAGAAAAGAAGAAGTAATAGAAAAGAAGAAATCTATTGGTAGTTTTACTTACATGTGTTTCCTCTAAATTCATCTAAATTGATTCTGTAATTGTAGGCTTCTCCATTCATTCTGAAATTAGAATATTCAGCATATTCAATCGATCCATGAAAATTTTCTAAATCGATTCGAAGAGTCATTCTGTCTTGTAGAGTTAGGACTGATACGTGATCATTACCTAAATCAAAGACAAAGAATCTAAACCAAAGCCATAAAAAATATGTCATTATTTAAATTACTTTAACTTGTATCACATTTGTAGGAAACTAAAATCATAGATGACACAATTTCCGAAAAAAAATGGCTTATTTATTTTGAATACATACTCCTTACGAAGAGATCAAATGGATTTTTGAAGAAACTGATTAACTGGTTAATATTCAAGGGAATTTGTAAGTCGATCTGTTGTTTCAACTATTATATTTTATCACTTATCAATGCAGGAAAAAAACATATCAATCACTGTTTGTAATTGAAGGATGATGTTGTCGACAAAAAGAAAATAGTAAAATAAATTCATTTTATCGTTCTTCTTTCAGGTTTCAGTGTAAAATTTGGTAAACTACATTTTATTCATAAATTTTAAGAACAAAATTTATTTTTAGTTATCAGATCCTTTTAAATTTTCATTCTTTAATTCCCAATGGGCCTTTGAAATGTGACCAGACTCCACATAGTGCACCCTGGATTGCGCTAAATGAACTAGCACTTTTTGCGACAGACAATCAATAAGATCTTTAAGGTCTTACGTCAAGATTCTTATCTGCTCCTTTATATTTGCATCATAATGATACAAAACGTCTTTTTTAAGGACCAAATGACTAGAAACTTTCAATTTAGTATTCTAGTCTACCATCGTAGTATTGAAGGTAAAGATCAAAATATTATATAAATTTTATATATTATTTTAATTGAGAAATATGGTTGCTATTCAGGAAACCCATACGGAAAAATACCTGTGATTATAACGAAATTCAAGTTTGACTACTTCTAATAGAATTCTATCATGAAGACTTTCAAAGACATATTAACACCATTTTTCAGAGTTTTATTAGTTGTGTAAATTTAGTTTCAGTTATATAATAATATGTGCAGTTTTATTTTCATGAACAAAGACAATATTTGAAAATAGATTCTTTTTTTGTTGTAGAACTTCTTATATTAATTTTATTCTAAAAAATTATTATTTATTTAATAACATTATGTAATAGATTTATAAAAATTTCCTTTAAAAATATTTCAATAAATTGACAGAAGATAAATGAATATCATAATCGTTTTCCTATCGGGAAATATTGTTGTCATAAGAAGTTACTAATATTCTAATATACTAATTAGTAATATATAGTAATATAGTAATTGCTAGGATATTGTTTAATAAAATATATTTTAATTAGCAAGAGTAATAAAAGAAAAATAAAAATAGAAGATTTTATTTGCTTGAAAAGAAATTTTTTTTCTTCTGTAAGTTTATTATGATTCTGATATCTTAGTCCCTCTAAGAGAATGTGTCTAGTCGTAATTTGAATATGCAGATTAGGACACAACATAACGGGAACCCACGGCATAAAACGTAGTTGACGGTTCCACGTTTAGAGGAGTGATTAGTTGAGAGATTGGAGGTTCAGTGATTAGATGGGTGATTAGTTAGTAGTGACTAATACGATTCGATTGGATAGTAACGGATTCAGTGAGTCGACGGATTCAGTGCGTGGACGATTCAATAAGTGATGTTTCTACGACTAGGTCGATTCCAGCAAAGTGGACTTTCGAATAGAATGTGTGCTGTAAACGTACGAAGTCAACGACTCTAAAAGCTAAGTAAAAAAGGTGCGCTTAATTGTATCGGCAGTTGAAACGCAATGTCAGTTAGTTCCAGAAATTCAGGACTTAGTGTTCATTATGGAAAACGAAATGAATTGCAACGAAGTCAACTGAAAGGCGTTACAAGTTACGGAAGAAATGAAAAGAAAGTCTTATGAATGGAACGAAATATTAATGGACTCAGTTTAGAACTGATAATTTAATATTGACGTAAGAAGGACTATCTAGTGAATTAAAACCCACGTTATTATACTTCAACACGGGAAATTATCCGAGAATAATTATTAAGGAGAAAGCAATCTTTATTAGGATTTTCGTTCCTGTAATTGAAGATAAAAGATTGAAGAATTCTCAGCCAGTTCAACCGAACGAAGTTAACCTAGGACTGAACCATTTTGGATTAAGGTGTGTCGGCGTAGTTATTAATTCATTGAGAACTGTTGGTGAATTAAATAGAAAAGAAAATTAAATTCCGACTGAAGTTATTCCGTACTTAATTACGAATAGAATTAAGAAGAATATTACTATTGGATATCTTGGTAGCCAGTGCCCTTGGATATACTACTGATGAATTATGACAATTAATTATGGGAACAAGAAAGTAGATGTGCGACAACTTCGCGCCATGTTTGAAATTCCAAAAGTGTGAAGTGCTCATCAGTAATTAGGATTTATTGTGCATCAAGAAGAGACTGGCGGCAGCGCTACAAGTATTGGTCAACGCAGCAACGTCACGGAAGGTGAAAAGCAAAGCTCAGACGATTGACTGTAAGTAATGAAAATATTTTATTACTTCCATTTGGAGAGTTCTTTCCTTACGAAGACGAAGCAACCGACGCAGTACTTCGGACTTTCACTCTTTATTAAATAGTACAATCACTAAATTAAATATATTCACATAAGGTGATAATAGATAGAAAAGTCTTGATATTAATTATCATTTAATATCTTTATAAACAAGATAAAGATAAACTGCTCTCTTAGTACGGTGAAAGTAACCATTAATCATACTTAGTGAGAAATCATTCATACGGATGAATTCCTTTAATCGAATGAATCACGTAGTCACACAAGAGTTGAGAAAGCCTATTTGTTTTCACAAAGGTGAAATTTAGGAAGGGCCATTATTGTGCTTAACAAGTGAAATCTCGCGTGTGTGTGAACTGTACTGTTAATGTTTAAAACACTCACTCCACATTTATTAGCATTATTATTAAGAAACGTGCTTGATATTAAGTTAATAAAAATCAAAGGATTACTTTGTGGTTTTGTTTTGTAGTGCCCATCAAGTGGATACCTAAGAAGAATTCATCATTATTTTACTAATACTCAGTTCAAGAACTGAAGCAGACTTTATGAGTGACTAAGCCTTTTGATAAGTCACTTGTATATAACCATTATCCTGAAAGAATTTTAAATGAAAATACATACATATACACATGATTTTACATTGCGTACCCCTAATTTTCTTCGTGGTGTTCTGTAAATTACTATGCGTTCTGCACCTAATCGCAGTAGTAATATATATACTAATATTCTTACTATTAGTCTGACCTGTCTCTTGTAAGTCTTATCTTAGAAATAAAGGCTTGTTTTTATGAAAATATTTTGTATCTTTATATATCCTGAAAGTAGCTGGCCTGTTGGGGATGTTTTCAAGTCCTTTTTCACTCCAAAGAGGGACTAAGAACTCTCAGTTGTTAAATAATACTCTTGATACCGAATTGTTCCTTCTTACCTAACCAGAATTCCTTAAGTAAGCTTCCAAATCCATTTTTATAATCAGACCAGTTGCGGAAGAAATTCTCTCTTGGTTCACCAAAGTCATCTCTTCTCTGAAACACCTAAAACAAAGATTACAAATAATTAAAGATGAATATTAAGTAACTGTGACTGCTGTGCAAAAAGTGACTCCGTTGAATAGCAAAACAGCGACAGAATTCTTCAATAAGCAACTGTACAGTGGTTCTTTCTGGAATCTGATGAAGAAGGTGGTCGAAGTTTTGTTTGAGTCCCAAAAAATGGGTGGAAGAAAATCAAATCACAGAATTAAAAGTTGAGTAAAAAAATTTTCAAAGCTATAGGCTTCATAAACTTTGTAATACTGCAAAAAGTAAATTTAATTTTTTCTTAAAATCAATGTTATTCTTCATTCGGCACAAATTATAAAAAAGCTTCAGTTCTCTTTTGATAATGAAGAACGGTGTTCTCTTACAATCTGATTAGAACTTTCTACTTAAAAATCGTCTATTCCGAATTAACGATCTCTTCCTAAAGTGAAAACTGAGTCGTTATTGAAGTTCAGAATTAGCAGCTGTTGCCAAAATTATAATAAAAATATATTTTTCCATTACCTTCTTTTTCTTCCTCACCGTTAAAAATAAAATTTCATTAAAAATATTCGATACTTCAATAAAAATAAAATAATTCTACATAAAATTAACGTGCGTACAACATCATAACAAAGAAAAATAACAATAAAACGCACAAAACTAAGATTTAACCGATCGGTTTTTGAAAATTGTGTTACCGGAAACCCAAGATGGACCATTTCTAGATAACAATATAACCAGAAATGGTCCATCTTGGGTTTCCGGTATCACAATTTCCAAAAACACATCAGTGAACTCTTACTTTTGTGCGTTTTATTGTTATTTTTCTTTGTTATAAAATAATTCTCTTGTGGATATGTATTAAGTTTTATTTAATAGTGTTTCTTTAATATTTAATGATTATAACTTACTGTCCATCCGCCTCCAACTGTCTTCATATCACAGTAGACTTGGAATGGAGTTGGGTTGGTTCTTCCTTTAGGATATACTTTATAAACTCCATTTTTTCGAATTCCTGATATTTTAATCAAAAATGGTGAAATTTTATTAAATTTAATTTTTAGAAATTTGTAAAACGATGTAAATTAATTTAAAAAAAAAAAACACTATTCAGACACCTATTTACAATTAAAAATTACAAATCCCAATAAAACAACGTTTCAAAACTTCAACTTATACGGTTTTTTAATCAAGTTTTATCCCCCCTACCTTAAAAGTAATACTTCTTTTCAAGGTTTGTTGTCACAAAAATACATACACAAATTAAATTGTTGAAAAATACTTTATAACATTTTTTTTTTTATTTTCGAAGGATATTAGCTTAAAGTACATTGAAATATTAGAAATTTCATAAGATTCCTTTTTATTCAGATTAAAAGTAATGATTTTATTCATTAGTATTTGCCAGAGAGATAGATAAAAATATAATCAAACAACCTTTATTAACTTGTTATTACATTACCTTGTCTTAACTGAATTTCAAGACAATTGGAAGGTAGAAGTAGATGGGATTCCGTTTGTGTATCGTTAGAAGG
>JAFIDM010073612.1:0-51152 GCA_023159025.1 Thereuonema tuberculata | reverse complement strand
TATTATTATTATTATTATTATTATTATTATTATTATTATTATTTCTTTTTTAAATTAAATAAGAATTTTAAAATTATATAAAACATAAAATTTGAACATAACATTTTTATTCAAAAAATTTGAAAAATTAAAAATAAAATATATAAAAAAAATAAAAAAAATAAAAAAAAATAAAAATTAAAAGAAAATAAATTGTATGGTTGTATATTTGAATGAATGCATTTTTGTTTCTTTAATGCTTAAATTAATAAAAGAAAAGTCGTTTAATTTGAATTTCCAAATTCCCGTGAGATGCGGCTGACGAAGAAAGGATAAACTGACATTATTCTTGTAGAAACAGAAATATGGTTTTTGAATTGGGTTTTTAACAAATTCCACATTTCTGTTCGGCTTTATATGTATATGGAATTCGCTAATAGTGCTAATGCTAAATCAGATCACATATTTTATTTAAATATCCACTTGAAAGCAGTTTAATTCTGTAGTTTTTCACTGTTTCTGCAGTAAGTAACTAAAAAGGATATAACATATCTTTCCGCCATCTACCTTTAACTGTTCTAAAATTCCCTGTCCTCTGATTGGCGGAAAACAAAATCATAAAAATTCATTAAATAAATTAAAAACAACGAGAAATTAATTAACATTCATTAGCTTATAAAAATGAAAACAAAATATTCAAGATGCTAAAAGTCCACGGACAGCAGCTCTTGTTACAAGCTTGGAATTGGGACTATTTTGTTTGCGGTATTACACAAGTGAGTGAAGTCCTTTAAGTTATTCGCGAAACGTAAGATATTAATCTTTGGAAAAAAAACTTTCAGTCCTTCAGATTACCCAAATTCTAATCGTTTTTAAAAAAATAATCGTATTTCCGTATGTTATCACTACATTAAAAAATAAATATGTTACCGTACATTTATTAAATGTTTATTCTTTTTATTACATCTTGTAATCTCTACATCAGAGCTTGTAAAAATGAAAAATTGTAGCCTCTTCTTTTCAATCAATTTTAATGCTCCTATTTCCCATGATGCATCAGAAAAATCATCATTCTAATTCGAAACATTGATAGATGAGTTTTAAATGAAAATAGAACAAGTAAACAGCAGGGTTACCCTATCTAACCCAAATTTGTATTCCAGAAAATACGTTTAAATTCCAATCATACAAGTCAGGCTGCGCGGTTGACGTTGTCACTAAGACATTGGCCTCTCACATCTGAATACCGAGGTTCGGTTCTCACGTGGGTTTCGTGATGGTGGACGATCCATGCTGGGCAGGTTTTCTCGGGGTTCTCCCATTTCCCCTGCAATTCTCCCACCATACTTTCTCAGTTCGTCCTCATTTTCGTGAGATAGATCTACAAGTCGCGGTGCTTGGCTTCCCTGCCATCTACAATCAGTCTTACAAGCCATATTTAAAAACAAATAAATAAAACGATAATTTTAATTGCAATAACAACTTTTATCATTAAGATGATTAGATCATTTGCAGGAGGCAATCACTACTTCATAACAACGTCAAGTGCTCTCAATATAAATTATCAAAACTACTTAAGAGTTAAAATCGTCCTCTTTATGTTTTCTCAAAAGTTGATTATATTATCTGGGAAACACATCTATTTGTTCTGTGTGTGTGTATGTGTGTGTGAGTTTTTTTTTTTTTTCGAACAGATTTCTTCGCGGTTTTTTTCTCCCATTCGGGCCTTTTCACTGATAAGCTTATCTTGAATACAATTGCACTTGAGTAAGCACAAGTAGGATGGCATCCAAATGATTCTTCGCATCCCCTCGCTCATTATCAGCAGTTTTCTCTCACCTGTTGCACATGTCGGCCATCACATGTGGCAAACACACAGCTACAAAATCGGTTGCGTCTGGACACACTAATTGAATAAGCCATTCACAAACCCAATTGTAAACACGGTATCGTTGATTGAAAACAGGCAAACCCGAGGTTATCGATTCTTCATCATATTATTCTTTCCTTAAATCATTAAAAGAACACATTTAATAAATTGTTACTTCGTCTTAGTCTCAGAGAACAATAACTGCTATTTATTATTTATTATTCAAGCCTGTTTTTATAGAAGAGAGGTAAGTATATAGCAAAAACAAAAACCAACCATTATTTACGTTTCAGTAGCCGTAAGTTTTACAATATTTTTTGCAATCAGAACTTTAAAAACGGAATGATCCCTACAACCATTCGCAAATGACGTAAGAAACCATGACAGCCAATTAGCTATATGTGTTAATCCTCGTCAAATATCTAAATAAAAAACTTGAATAAAAGCTTCAAATTAAGGAGAGACGGAAGTCAGTTTGGACGATTTGGAAGTTAATTTCTGTAAGTCTAAAAAATACAACTAAAAATCTGAAAATTTAAAATATGACAGTTTAAATATGAATGAATCATATTATCCTATTCTTGATTTTTATATGGTAAATGAATTAATTATATTTAAGCTCAAAACCGGCTAATTTTTCGTAAGAATTTCAGATTTACTAAATTATTTTAGCTTAAAAAGCTTCCATTTCTGATTCTATGAATAAATAAAGTAATAATCTAGTCTTAACTGAATTTCTTTTACTTTTCCAATAGTTGAATTTAAAAAAAATAAAAACCATAAATTTGATAGTTTCAATTTATGGTTTTTATTTTTAAAAAATTTAACTATTGGGAAAGTAAAGGAAATCTTGAATTCAGTTAAGACTAGATTATTACTTTATTATTCATAGAATCAGAAATGGGAGCTTTATAAACTAAAATAATTTAGTAGACCCGAAATTCTTTCGAAAAATTAGCCGTTTTGAGTTTAAATATAATTAATTCAGTTATCATATTAAAATCAAGAATAGGAGAATATGATTCATTCATATTTAACCTGTCATATTTTAAATTTTCAGATTTTTAGTTGTATTTTTAAGACTTACAGAACGATTTGAACTTAGACTTCCAAATCGTCCAAACTGACTTACGCCTTACCTTAAAAGAAAGTACTGAAGTTCATTTCTAAATACACGCTATGGATCTAATCTTATCCTAATTAAAAGAGTAATATGGTTAGCTGAGGATATAGTACCGCATATAAAAGCTTCAGTAGCCTAAACGAATGAAATGGAATATTCGAGAAACACTCCTGATTTCTAGTTATAATACGTTAATTAATCGCATTCAATTTTAATCAATTTGAACCAATTTTCATTTGTAGTCAAAATAATGTTGAATTAGAAGTTAAAACCTTTCCTTAAAATGTTTTTTTTTTTCTGAAAATCCCATTTTTTTTTTTTTTTTAAATTAGCGAAAATACAAAATATTATATATTTAAATTCCAATTCTAATATCTAATGAATATAAAAAGTACAAAATCTTCCAATTTCAAAAAAAAAAAAAAAAAAGAAAGAAAGAGTTAAATCTGCATTATTTATTTCAATAGCCCAAACAGGATCCTTCGAGAGGTTCAAAAGTTAGTAGCAAGGGGTAGGAGGGTATACATACACACGGACTTGATGAACTTCCTATTGGAAATTAGGCTGCAAATGAAGAAGTTCAAATGATTGTTAAAAACGATAGTTTTTTCCTACTTTTAATTTTTAAGAATTATTTTAATTTCTATTATGAAGGAGTTATAGAATTTGTTCCTCAGTTTTACAAAAAAATAACTAAATAAATAAATGAATAAAAAGGAAAAAAATAAAAATAAAAAAAATCAAACATGAACTCAAATAAACTTATTGAACAATCAAATTTTATTATGAATTTTAATGTATGATTAATGAATTAAAAATAAACAATTACAATTAAAATTATTACCAGAAAAACGAGAATTACCGATTTTCTTTTTATCAAAATACATATCAATAATATTTTTTTTTATTTTTTTTAATTTAATATTACTAATACACAGTAAGTAATATTGAATTAAAAAAATTAAATAAACTTTATTATGTATTTTGGCAAATATTCACAGGATATTCGAAAATTCTCGTTTTTCCGGTAATTAAAAATAAACAAAATTACAATTAATTGTAAATGTAATTTTGTTTATTTTTAATTCATTAATCATACATTAAAACTCATAATGAAATTTGACTGTTTAATAGATATTTAGGATGTAAATTATATTATGTAAATAATAAAATTGTAGTAATGTAATTTTGAGTAATATCTAAATTTGTCAATTTTCAAAATGAGTTTTATTAACTCAAAATAAAGAATAAATTTGCTGATAATTGAATTTTTGTAGTAAATTAGTTTTCATAGTAATTTTTTGTTATCATTGATTAATGTTCGTTATTTGCTTCAGTAGTCGTATCAGTAATTTATATATCCTTCATTCGTTTGATAAACATCCTTTAATATCTGAGAATAACCAGACTGGGAACTGAAGCTCCTTTCTCACGCATTTCACTAGCGATGCTGTGCTATTTTTTGAATTTTGTTTAAAAATTATTTGTCAATTTCGCACGTAGCACTGGATAAAAGAAAACAGGCTGTTTCGTTAAAATAATTCTGTTACTGTTTCGATTAACTTATTCGGCTCTGAATATTCATTCAATGAAAAGCTATTTTTATTGAACAAACGGAAGTAGTGCTGTATCCGCTTTTTCAATGCTTACTACATAATACCATTTTAGTATTTTCTTTATTTGAGAAAAGTTTTTTTGCAATATTTTTCAGTTTAAATAAAGATCTTAGCTGTAAGACATAAGAAGCTTACAAGTTGAGTGTTGTAAACCCACTTCCACAGGATATTCCATCCTTTTTATTCCAATTTAACCACACTGGAAGTTTGTTTAATATCTCGTACTTTATAATAATTAATAATATAAATTGTGAGTGATTTTCTTTTCAATTATTCTTTCATAAACTAATATCATTTTAGAATTTTTTAGCGAGCCATTTGGGAGCTACTGTGATAGCGACAAAAATCAGTAGCTACTGCGTTTGTCCTGTCCATCCGTCCGTCCGTGTCTGTCCTAATAACTCCCCAACGGAAGGTCGGATCGACAAAAGGACTTCACCATCGTGTTCAAAGGCCCAAACAACGGAGGAATCGTCTATTTTCAGCCGCCCCCCCCCCCCCCAAATGTCAAGATATTTGGCATTGTTGTCATTGTGCCCTCCTAAAAACTCCCGAACGAAATGTTGGATGGATAAACGTTCACCATCGTATTCGGAGGCCCAAACAACGTGTATTTTCAGGTGCCAAGGCCCTTCCCCTTTCCCCCAATTTCGAGATATTTGGCATTAATTTCATTGAATTTCCGCTATAAGTTTAAATGTTATATGTATATGCAATCTCATTTCAGTTGTCAGCTATAGTTTGATACTAAAGGTCTCGGATTCGTATATTGAAGGTTCGAATCCGTATATCTACTTTGTTTTTTTTTGTTTTGTTTTTTCTCTCTTAATCTTTTTGTCTCAATTTCCATGTGTTTTTTTTTTTTTTTTTTTTTTTTTATTTTCCTAACGTTATTGTACTTCCTTTTTTTATTATTATGGGTCGCCTTAAATTTATGCTTTAGCACAAAATTATATTCCCCTTGGCTTTTCTTTTCATATTCTACATTTAATTCTTTTCATTAAGCTTTACATAAATTCAAGTATTTTCTTTTTGAATTATTATCAAGTGCGAAGATTCGAAGTTCGATTGGATTTTGTATCAAGAAGAGCGATTCGATATAATTCTAAATATTGTTAATTTGTTTAAAGCCTTAAGAAGGGATGTAAAAGATTGTAAAGCTCTGATATGGTAGTTTTTGGGATCCTGAGGGTTTTGCTTTTTTCTTTTTCTTTTTTTGTTGGACAAGATATTTGCTCATGATTCGATTGGAAGGAAAATTAAATTTTTTCACAGATCCCTAATGTCAATTGTATGAAATATCTAAAGTAATATTTTTTTTATAGTCTTTTCATTAGAAAGAAACATTTCAGTTATATTAGGTTCTATCGACAGCTGTTTTCTTTTATTACCATTGATAATATCAAAGCTACAACGATTATTAATGGTTTCAAACATCGTAAAGATACTTAGGCCATAGGATACACAATATTAAGAAAGAAGTTTGACATTATGAAGTATTTGTAGTAATTGGCACAAAGTAACATTGTACAAAGATGAGAGATAAGTAAGTAATATTGCAGTATTATCAGTATAAATCTTTCACAGAAATAAATAGATATTAAAAGCGTAAATTATATAATAAAGAAGTAAAAAAAATAGCCTATGACAAATCAATTTTCAATTTTTAAAAAATATTTTTTCCTTTCTCTCTTTCCAATATTTTTGGTCATTTGTTGATTGTTTCTTATTTGTTTTCTATTAATTTTTATTACTATTACTAATAATAATTAATCATTTAATAGAACAAATGTATTAACTTAATCTTAATAGTGTTTTCTCCTTCTAATCTTGGCTCTTGATATTCCTGCGATGAAACATATGGGTTTTTTTGAAAATTAGCAGTAAATAATTTAAAAAATGTAAAAATAAAATTTAGATACAATAAAGCGAGTGTCTCTGCTGCTTGAGCCCCTAGGCCCTCTTTGAGACAGTCGTCTTTCCTATTTATAATGCTTTCGAATCGGTCAAAAAATGTGAGAACCCCCCCCCCCTAAATTTAATGTAATGTGAGTTATGGATATGTATATTCTTGAATAACTATTCAAGCAACAAGGAAAAAAAAATGTTGAAGAATTTTGAGGAAAAACAAAACCATTATATAACAAAATTAAATTAAATTAAATGATGTAATATAAATAATAAAATAATATAAAATACCAGAAGGTTTAGAAATTCCAGTTGTAAACAGACGCACTTAATAAATATTACGTTATATAATAGGCTTTAACGATTTCTCAACATTTTTAACCTATTTATCAAAGGATGAGACCAAATTGTTTACCAAGTGACATCCTGCAACAGCTGTTTCACGCTCATTGGCGATCATCAGCCAGGAGCAGTCACCAGTAAACAACGAGGTCTCAGTACTGAGGCTAAAAGAATAATTGTCCGAATCGCAGTAGTGCCTTAAAATTAAAAAAAAAAAATCATTGAGGCCGGCGGACTGCTCACTAATATTTCATTATTCCCCGCCCAGCGAAAGAATGACTCTGACCTTGAACTACACCCATGATCTCTTAATCATTCCAGGACTGAAGTTTGTCGAGAGAAACTATTCACAATGGCGACTCTCAAGCGAGGCAAACCTATCCGAAGCCATAACTTTCCCGCCATAAACACTGACATATACAATCGATTCAAATTCTACTATTGCGCCATCTGGTGTCCACGGTCGTTCTTTCGCTGGGAGGAGAATAGTGAGTTTTTTATTATTTATTCTTGTTTTGAGGCATCACTGTGATTCCGACGACTACTTTCCTAGTTATTTCCTCTACCCCCCCCCCCCCGAAATAACTTTTTTAACCAATGGATGAACATCTTGAAACTTAGCGTGCAAATTGAAGCACTTGAGTCAATCTAATTTTGCCAAGATAAGGCGACAAAAATCCCCTCAGCATTAATTTAATACTAATAAAATTAATCCGATTTCGACAACTTAGATTGAATGCTAATTTATTTATTTTTTTTAAAAAAATGTAAAATTTTTACGATTCTTTGTCATCAGATGACAAAAATAAATGCAGTCTTTTTACTATATTGTTCTTTTTACATGCACTGATTATATTAAAAGTCAATGAGTTAAACTGTTTACATTTAAAAATCATACATTGTATCGGTTTCCGCCCCGAGAGGAGTTTTCTTCTGCAATGAAGAATTACAATTAAAAACTCGAATTTATACAGAAAACAATTAGTCAATAAGTAATTATTTAGGCTTTTTGTCAAATAAATAAATAAATAAACAAATAAAGAAATTTCAAGAAATAACATTTAAGGAAGTAGGTATTGAGTTCTTATACAAAGTTCTTGTTAAATAACATTATATTAATTTATTATCAAAGATAAATATAAATAAAAATCATTTATGGAAGATAGCATTTCGAAAAAACAAATTCTACTGTGGCACTTTCAGGATTCATTCGTTGAAGTTCGCCTCCCAGTTAAGAACCCCTGCTTTAGATTATTCTAATTAGAAACTGGCATTAATAAAATCTGGAATTTCTGTTTCTCAGTTCTGTAACTGCCTCAAGTACACGCAGATGAAGAGTTTTAATCATCATAATGTATTTTAGAAGCCCATTCCAATTATACTATTAGACCCTGAAATTTCGTACGCCATAATTTGCCATATTGAAATTTCGATATTCAGTTAAACCCTTTTTGAACAAACTCCCAGATTACATCTAAGCAAAAGCAGTTCTAATTTTGAGATCAATGCAGGCAGCCTGGACGGCGGTTTCGAATCCTCTAACAGCAGAGCAAGGGTTTCAAATTCAACATAACTGAAGAAAAACGCAAAAAAAAAAAAGGATAATTTGCCTACTAATAATATGCTGTCTTTCTATAAGATAATATATGATATCAAAGGGGATGAGATATGCGAACATATTTTTATAATTTAAATTTGCTTGCCAATTTATGTACAAATAAGCACGCGAACATCTTTATCAGAAAGGCAGGCAACGCATTACAGACGGTACAAAGCTATTTGAAAAAAAAAAAAAAATCTCTGAAAATTTTTTTTGACCGGGTGGTTGGTGTTGGTTTTTTTTTTTTTTTTAAAAAAAGAAAGGCTAAAATTCAAAGCTAAATGCAATGATTGCATTTAGACAACTCTGATTGACTTGGATACACCTGACCTCCACAAAATAACGTCAAATATGTTGAACGCGAACGCCAAACAACCACACAAGACGACAGCTTTCACTGTCACTATCGGGCAGTGGACGGTAGGTGTCGTGGAAACAAAAGCCGCGGATGGATAAAACCACGAAATCACAAGCGATCATCGTAACTTGCTATAATTAACCATGGAAATTAATCATTAAAGGGTCGCCCTTCACACGAAAATAGCAGGATATTCCGCTTCCATTTACCAGGTTGTCCCGAATGCACGTATCCACTGTCGTGAACGTCGTAAAATAAAAAGAGAGAAAAAAAAAATTAGAATTTAACTCGACAGAAAAACTGAGCTTGAACGGAAATCAACAATGTTTAGAATGAGTTTGCAAACCATCCTTCCATCACATGTCCATTCTATGAAGGGATATCCGCTCGGAACTTCCTGACATAAAATGCACGAGAAATATTATGTGGGTCAGACATGAATCCACGTTGCCATTTAGAGGTTAACATGGCGCCAACACCAAATTTAGTTATCAAACTATCAACTGTTAAAAACTTAAAATAATTGTTATATATTTAATATAATATAAAATATAAATAATATATTTATATACTAGCAGTATACAATAAGTGTATAAATATATACTAATATATTTAATTTAATGTATAAATATATTAAATTAGATTTAATATAATGTAATATATTCAAATATTTAAATATTTATTTCAATAAGGGAAAAGAACAAAATGTATTCTAATTTGCTCTTTAAATTTCCCTTTAAAATAATTTTAATTATCGTTTAATGATCATTATTAAAAATTACTTCATTATTCATTAATTAAATTTAAAGTTTTGTTTATTATATATCATTTATTAATTAAATTTTTAATTCATAATTTCTCGGGTCTAAAATTTCTGTTTTTTTAAGCTTCATAAATTCGTACTGAAGGGACCTCGCTTTAATTAATTCTAAATTATAGTTCGCGTGTCAACTTTTCGATACCCCAGTGAAGTGTTGAACCACACGCTCCTTCTGTGAGTACTCGACGTGCATCGTTGAAATTATACTGGCTAGCCTGAACCATTCGGTCACAAACTAATTTTCTTCCAAAAGTCGATTTATTGCGGACCGCAACTGCACTAAAATTAGCTAACGATATGACGATAAGATCAACGTTTTTAATAAAGGGTTGTTGTAGGTTTGGTCTACCGTTTGTATCCAAAAGACAAAAATGATTGGAGTAAAAAAAAAATTAGAACACATCCGTCTTTTAAGCTGACTTAAAACTATTTATTCTAGGAAGCTGCAAACTTAAATGGTACATTTAGATTATTAAAACAATGCTATTTACTGATTTTGATACACATTGGAGGTAGACGTAAAGAGGTCGGAGCTTTTTTTTTTAATTGCCTTAATTACTTTAACTCAAAACTACTTACATTACAACGCTGAACC
This sequence comes from Thereuonema tuberculata, assembly GCA_023159025.1. NCBI lineage: Eukaryota > Metazoa > Arthropoda > Chilopoda > Scutigeromorpha > Scutigeridae > Thereuonema > Thereuonema tuberculata. Next base: position 40,941 of record JAFIDM010073612.1, on the reverse strand, counting down.
TTTAATGGTAAATGAATATTGCTCACTGTTACTTGGCTATTCATTTTGGTACAGACGAGGCCCACAGACGATGGGCTAAGTGCAAGTACCAACTATTACAGAAAACTTAAGCTTAAAACAAAATACAGCATAATTTTTTTTTTCTTTCTTTCCCCTCAAGATGTAATTTTTCCATTCTAATAAAATTTTATTGAGTTTTTCGAAACATTCAAAATCTCAACTACGAGGAAATAGCCTGTTTCTACATTGCAGATAATCACCTAACTAATCATATTTCTTGAAATTGTCACTAGAATCGCTGCAAGAATTGTTATTCACAAAGTTATTAATGAAAAAAAAATAAAAAAATATAAACTTATATGAAATCTTATTATAGGAATAACATTTCACAAGGTTTTGAGTTACCTTGATCAACAATAGACTTGATCAACTTGCTGATTTCGAATCAAAATTATAAAACTGATTTGCTTTAACCCTTTCTTTCTCTGAGTTGGATATTAAGGATATTATAAACATTAGATTCAACTTTATCTATCGTGCGATTATAAATAGAAAGATATAGACAAGTTTTCCATTAATTTTTTGAAGAAATGCTTATCGAAAGACAATTCAGTTAATAACGTTTTTGTCTATAAGAATTTTTTTTTTTTTTTTTTTTTTTTAAATGTTTATCAGTCCCATTAGGTATACTTATAAACTGTATACCTGTGGTATAGGACTGAGAATTTTGATCTATTGATCTAAAAGTTAAATCACCAATTAAAGATAATAAATAAATTATTCACTTAAAATTAGTATTAATTTTATTCTTAATATTTAATTAACCCATCCACCACATCAGAGATCATTTTCTGCTTTATTTGTTTAAATGTTAGAGTTAACTAATTCTTCTTGAAAAACTATTATATATTTTCATAATTGGCGTAATTAATTTATTTTTCTGCAAAAATTAACTTATTCTTATAAAAAAACGCATTATTTATTTTCATATTAGCATAATTAATTATTTTTTAATAAGAATTAACTTATCTTTAAATAAATAGCATTATTTATTTTCATATTAGCATAATTAATTCATTTTTCAATAAGAATTAACTTATCTTTAAATAAAAATGCATTATTTATTTTCATATTAGCGTAATTGATTCATTTTTCAATAAGAATTAACTTATCTTTAATTAAAAAAATGCATTATTTATTCTATATTAGCATAATTAATTCATTTTTCAATAAGAATGAACTTATCTTTAAATAAAAATGCATTGTTTATTTTCATATTAATTAATTCACTTTTTCAGTAAGAGTTATTATTCCTATATAAAAAAAAAATCTATTATTTATTTTCAGAATTAGCATAATTAATTAGCCTAATTATGAAAATTAGAGTAATGACCAAAAAAATACAATTATTTATTTTTATATGAAAGGATTATTAACTGAATTATTATTTTATATTCACGACAAAAAAACTCATTAAAAATTATTAAGTTAATTGAAATTTTTTCAATCCAATGACAATTAATTCTCACAATATGATATTAAGATTATATTTAATATAAGTAAATTAAAAATATAAAACAGACTTGCAAGTTTTATAAACTCCATCAATTTAATTATTTTCAATAGAGTTCGTCTAATGCGGCAGACTTGAGTTTCAATTGCTACAAGTAGAGGAAACATTCAACGACATTTCGAATGTGATTTAGAAGTGACAGCGTCTGCAAAGCTTCAAGGAAAAACGCTTCAAAATATAGAAGACAGCAAAGTCAGCATTTAAGTTTTTACAGTTTGTTTTATACATTTATCGTTTCCTCTTTCATCATCCACTATTTTTACTTCTTAAAAAAAAAAAAAAAGCTTTATTTCCCTGAATTTTGGTTAGATATTTATCATATTTGTTAATAAATTGTTTTGTAAATTTAATTCAAAATAATTGGTTATTTTTTTTTCCTCTTCCGTTCGCAAGGGGGCGCTGATTTCTCGGAGTCGAAAAAACGAAGTTCCCTGTCGTCCATTGGATCCCTTCATTAATTATTGATATTTTGCGTGGCCTGCCCCGTTTGGCTATTGATGATGCATCGAAATAAAAGCTGTGGAATATGGTTGCCTATCTCGTCATACGATCATCGACGGTGCGCAGACGCGTCGTCATGGCAACCAGGCAGTTCTGGCCACAGGTGAGTAGTAGGTGAGAAGTTTCCCAACATCCGACACTTATCAGTTGGGTCCTACCGAAACCACGATAAAGAAGAGCGTGGCTGCTACATAAGGCAGCCCCTTCCCACACCCACCCGTATCGCTGACAAGTAATTACAGCAGAACTTACAATCCATCACTAGAAGCCGCAGAACCCGAACAGGTAAGTTAAAACTTACGGCTGCAGGGAAACAGATACTTGAATAGCTTATCTTTTTACGTTTCTTTTTTTCTTTTTTACTTCCAGTTCATTTCCAGTTTAGAATATTTTCACCGCTTCGTTACATTTTTTTTTAACAAAATTTACTGAAAAAGTTGAGAGATTTTTTTTAACTCTGAAATTTTTGTAGCTTCAGTTTAAGCAGCTTTTAACAAGTCGTATCCAATTCTTCTTAATTTTTCTAAATCAGTAATTTAATATTTCAAGAATAGATTTAATTTTAGCAGCAGAGGGGAAGTCATAACGGCAATTCAGAACGCATTAGGCGAAAGTAAAAACCTGAAAAATAGATTTTTATGAACAGGCTTTTATTTTATATTTATTTCCGATTAAGGTCGTAAAGTACGAATCGATAATAAATTATTTTAGGAAAAGAAAAAAAAAAGAAAACGAAATAGTTCACAAAATCTGCTTCACATTTTCGATTTTTTTATAAAGATAGGGTAAACCATAATTTTTTTTTGGGGGGCAGGAAGAGAATTTCTCAAATGAATAAATTTTTATTTTATATTTTAAATTATTATAAATCTCCAAAAGAATAATATGAATAATTTATTTTTAAAATAAAAAAAGCAATTTCTTTATCTACTATAGAACATAATTTTAATGTGGATGGTTACTGTAGGAAGACCTTCACTGCTTTTTGGCGGTAGTAATTGAAAATAAATAATTTAAATAAAATAAATTACCTAAAGCTAAACTAACGCGTAATAAATACGAAATGTAACAATCACAACACAGACTTACAAACTATATATAATTTACAACTTTAGCTAAAAGCAATAAACTCAGTTTCAATTTTTAAAAAAAATCTGTTATTTTTTAATTTTCTGAAGATTTTTTTTCAGAAAAAATTTCATCAAAAAGAAAAAAAAGAGCATCAACTTAACTTTACTTAATACTCAATAAGCTTAATTTTTTTTTCATCTTTTTCCTTTTGTTTTTACTGAATTTTAATGTAAGTGAAAATTAAAGTACAACAATCGAATTTCGTAAAATAAAATACAGTTAGTAAATATTATTTTTTTTTTCATCATAACAATCTTTATTACTTAATAATTAGTATATAGTTCGTTTCAGATTTCAGTAAACAATTACTGACTCTTTTTTTTTTTTTTTTTTAATAGATCACCGTAAAAGTGTATTTAATGAGTACTTTTCAATATTAGCCCTAATAGAAAGAAAGCCTACGTCAGTCTGGTGCTTAAACACCTAACGATGATCCACATAAATCTGAGATGAACGTATAATACTGAATAACTTTAAGGTTATGTGCTCCATTTTTATTTTTTAGATTTTTATAAATCTCCAAAAGAATAATATGAATAACATATTTTGAAAATAAAAAAAAGCAATTTCGTTATCTACTGTAGAATATAATTTTAAAATGGTTGGTCAAGAAGAAGCTCTTCACTGCTTTATGCATTTGTTGAGATCGAATAATAAGCTTTGAAATATTGTAAACATATGCTTTAGCTATTATCTATTGGTTTTAAGAAATTCAAAAGATGATTTGCTAAAATTCGATCGTAAATTTGGAAAAGACGACATTACCTTGACCTCTGTTAAGTTCTTAAAGAGTAAATTAAGTAGTTTCCTAGAAGTAAAGTAGAATTCACTGATTATTTATTTTTTTTTTCAATTGACTGATAACAGTGAAGTTTACTTCAATTGGGAAGACATTTTATTTTGATGACATCACTAAGACGTGAGTTTGTGTGTTAGGGTTTAAGACTTTCAAAAATTTGTCTGACAAGTGATCAAATAAACGAAAAATTGAATTTTAAAAATCGGACACTAAGTCTGTTAAAGGTTTTTTATTTTATTTATTTATTTATTCCTATTTCAATAATTTAAACAAAAATAAAATGATATTAAAAATCGGTGACGTAAGCAACCAGGCGCAAATAAATTCTACTCCACAGATTTTGCTACAAAATTGAAAATATTCATACAAAATTTCTAGCATATACAAAAAAAAAATATCAATCTAATACAAATTGCTTTGAAGTTTCATTACTTCAAACATATTTGCATAATAATTAACAGGTATTTATTGATTGGAAGTAGTACAAAGAATAGAGCGGTTTCTGGAAATTGATAGACAGCCTATCTTTCCTTCGACAGTAACTATCATTGAAAATGATAAGTATACGTATGCTAATGTATCCATCGCATAATGTGGAGTGAGCTATAGGCAGTTACTTTCATGACTGAAGTACGGGTAGGACCAAAAGGTCATAATTAAGTATTTCACCAAATGCTTTTAAAGAAAACACTATCCGTTCTAGAAAGGAATTGTAGGGGCCATTTATGAGAGATAGGTGAGGCTGAACCAAAATAACGTGCCTGTTTTGCAATTGGACCTTAAATCCTTCCAACCAGAGTTGCCAACATCAAAGGTTTCCCTCCAAATCTGAGGGTTATTGGATGCTGATAGAATAAAAAAAACAGTGTTGGAGGATAGAGAGAAGTTGTCCTAGAGGTTTACGATTTGAGAGGTTTGAGGTCATATTCAGAGGTTTTTCAAACTCGGTGATAATTTACTGAAAACGTGATGCAACTTTGAGAATAATACGGAAATCTGATGCAATTTGACTGGTGATACTTTCTTTTTTTGGCTGAGGTCTACCTGGATTCTTCCATTTTCGGATGCAGTGGGGAAGGGGGCCTTCTAATCCCTACAAACCCACCACTGGTACGCCACTGTCATCAAGGTAAAACAAATATTCGGCTCCCACCAAACAACCCCAAAAAAAAAAAAAAAAATACATACATAAATAAATAAAAAATAAGGAAAAAACAAACGAGAAGTTATTGAAAGAACCTAAAGCCCACTTTGCTTACACTGTCGTTCCTAATTTTTTTTTTCCTTTATTTCTCTTCTTTTTTTTTTAAAAGTTGTGGAAACCTTAAAAACGAAAAATATCTGTTTATTTCTTATTATAAATTTCTGCTGAATATAATAAACAGCAGAGGTTTTCTAACTTCTTACAAAAAAAAAAAATATTTATATTTGCATTACTTTATAAGTTGTTACTAAATCAAAGCGCACGAAAATTAGCGGATTACTAAACTGATTATAATTCGTTAAACATCGTTCTTTCAAACTCTGATGCTTTTCTAAGTGGTTTATATATACAGTCAAGCTTGGATAATTCGAACTTGTTTAATTCGAAATTCTGGATAATTCGAATTTTTGGCTCGGTCCCTAGAATTCTGTATTAAAATAATGTTAAAAAATCGTGGATAATTCGAATTTTATTTTGGATAATTCGAATTTTTCGTACGATTGTCCTTAAAATATTACGGTAAAAATTGTTCCTGAGACTTTTCTCAGCTAAGATACATTATTTATTTTAACGGATTTTTCTACGGAAAACAAAAGCAAGGGTTGGAATGTATTTTTGTATCAATTGATAGATTGGAATCATATGCTGTGACTCAAAGATTGTATTCAATGAAGCAATTAAAAATATCTGCCTTTTTTTTTTTTTTTTTTTTTTAAAGTGATGAATAATTAAGCTATGAAAAAATTTTTGATGTAATGAGAAAAAAAGTAGCAGTATTCTTAGATAAAGTTTATGTGTATCTTTGATCGTGGAGTTAATCTTTTTTATTTATTTCTTCTGTTTGAGAGAATATATGTAAAGTCCTCCTAGCGAAAGAATGACTCTGACCTTGAACTACAACAATGATCTCTTAATCATTCCAGGACTGAAGTTTGTATAGAGAAACTATTCACAATCGCCAATCAGAAGCCAAGCACTTTCCCGCCATAAACACTGACATATACAATCGATTCAAATTCTACTATTGCGACATCTGGTGGCCACGGTCGTTCTTTGGTTTGTCCGAATATAATTCGAATTTTTGGATATTTCGAACTTTTTCTCTGGTCCCTTCAACTTCGAATTATCCAAGTTTCACTGTATTGTCATCTTCAGACGTTGATTTCTCCCTTTCTTATTTCGAGATTCTCTCACGCGCCCCAACAGCGAATTTGGGAACCAGTGGCTTAAGCCAACGTTTTCTTGTGGATTCAAAAAAATCGGTTCGCTAACTATAATTTTCTTGTATATTTTAAAGAAAAAATAAATAAATAAATAAATAAATAAATAAATAAATCTCTTTCTTTTCCTCTGATTATGACGAAAATGACCATTGGAAAAATATTATTTCCGATTTCAAATGAGAGAAATTCTATGAATTGACTAATAATAGAACGGAAATTAACGACAGAAAAACGCTCGAATAATTTGAAAATGTGTCTATCTTGTAATGATGTATCTACTGATTCATAATCAGAGGAATTAATTCAGACAGTATTTCACGCTTCCCTCAGTTGAAGCGTTCTAAATGGTTCGTTGAATGACCAGTTGTTATTCCACAGGCAAATGAACTCTAGCCATAGATTAAATAGAGCTGTTAATTGTTTTGTTTTGTTTTGTTTTAATAGAAAACTGGAGATAAATTTAAATTTACAGCTAAAGAAAAAGAAATTTTAATAGTTAAATGAAATAATTACTTATTTTAAGCGATTTTATTTTTTTAATATTTTTTTTCATGCCCTTTTTCAAGTGAATTATTTTAAATTTTACTATTAATGTTACTGTAAAAGTATTTCTGCATGGAAGGTAATTTACTAGGTACTGTATTATATATAAGAATCACATATGTAAAACCTCAGCACTGTCATTCCGTAAGGCCAATATAGCTCTTTCCGATGGTGGCACCACGAACTAACGCTGTTGTATATTGGTATTTTTTTTTTTTTTTAATTCCACAACTTTTTCATATCTAATAACTGGATCCAAGCTGTAAAAATCAATCATTCGACTTCCGTTTTGTATATTTCAATCGCTATCTCTCACAGTTGAAAATTATTCCTGGGTATATTTCCTTAATCTTTTGATATAAACAACAATACCTCAAGATGATAATCTTTCATATTCTTCTCGAGTGCCAAATACATCCTCCAAAAAATTAGTCTTAGAAGAAAACAATACCTCAATATTATCCCGCAATTGTTGACTAAGATATAGCGTACTTACATCCTCAAACTCATCCCATTGGCCGATGACACTTTTTACTACTCTCCTCATTAATCAGTAGCCTGCAAAAGTGATATTTTATCTAACTATCTCCATTAATTACACGCGCTGTATTCTTCTTGACACATTAATATCCCTATCTGTGGAAATCCAGCTTAAAACGTGACCTCATTTATTTCGGTCTCCAGCCCTCCTATTCCCCAAAAATAACCCCGAAATTCTTCGCTAAAATGTTTGGACTGATTTTTTTTAAAATTTGTACGATGCTTATTTATGGTGGATCTTAAAATGTGAGCACAATTATTTTGGTCTCAGTCTTCAAAATGGATTCCCCAGCTCTGTATGCTCAGATCCCACCTACGCAACGGGAAACGGAGGACATACTTAGTACAGATATTATTAAACGATTAAAAAATGAAATCCTAATAATAATTGTCCATATCGCTTTTCTGCTTTTCTTTCCATCCCTCACCCAGCTAAAAAGTCAATAGACACACACTATTACATTATGTCTGTCTCCTCTCTATTAACTTTTGAACCGGTACACGGATCTTCTTGTAACTTGGTATGCATATTCGAAGACTATGGACAATCGAACTTTTATATTTGAAATCTTTCCCAAACGGGTCCTTGTCGAGAAATGAGCGCGAGAAGGAGACAAAAAATTCCGAAAATCATTGGACTTCTATCCTATTTCTCTTTATATTGCCTGAAACAATGAATATTAAATCCTTGATCCGTTCCGCGTGGTTTGTTACGATTAAAATGAATCCCATTTAGACAATTTAAGTAAGTAATGCGGATTTAATTCATTTTTTCCAAAAAAAGATGGAAAATGTGTAGTGTTTATATTCACTAGATATAATTAGAATAAAATATAGGCATTTCCTTTTTGTAGTTTTTACATTTAAGAAAGGAAAAAAAAAAAAGAAATTTGAAGAAGTAACATTTTAAGGAAATGTAGGCTCAAAATCTTCGAGATTTTTTGTTTTATATTGTTATGAAATTAAATACATTATTGAGATTCAACTAAAGAAAATATTATTTATATAGTCAATAATCATAAGAAAATATTATTTATATAGTCAATAATCATAAGAAAATATTATTATTTAAATAGTCAATAATCATAATTGTAGAAGTAAAGAAGTCAACATACACATTAAAATTATTAAAAAATCTAACACATTAAAATGTAAGTTACAACGGTTTCAGCTCGCCTGCGAGACGTTGACGAGTGAACGGCTCGCAGGCGGGCTGACACCGTTGTAACTTACATTTTAATATGTTAATTTCTTTAATAGTTTTAATACGTGTGTTAGCCTCTTTACTTCTACAACTATAATATACTTCACACTCGTTAAATGTATACTTCAGTGAATAATCACACTAGCACATTTAAGCCTACTTATTATTGTAGAAAATAAGTAAATGCAATAATAAGTATTTATAGTATTTATTATTTTTTACTTTCTGAAGTCGGGGACGTATAGATCATAGTGTCTTTGTATGAGTTTTCGTTATCTTTTGAACCAGTGATCAAATCTTCTGGAATCTTGGGAGATCTTTACGTTAAACTTTTGTCATTATATTTCATTTGCGTCGTGCGTTGTTATCAATAAAATATAACGTTAAAATTCTGTAAAATTACGAAACTTTCAAGAAAGTTATTGTGTGTGTGTGTGTGTGTGTGTGTAACGTTACAGGTTAAGGTATTTCGATACTCTTTTAACATGATGAGAAAGAATTACTTCAATATCATAATGAGTTTTTTTTTTTTTTTTAGACAAGATGGTATTTTAAGATATTGGGAAATAAAATGATAACAATGATATAATTACTGTTTTGAATCCTTCAAGCCACTAAACTTTTTTTAATGTTAATTAAAAATTATGAACATTGGGTTTTATATCCGCAGGCAATTAACTACGGTATCATATTTTTAGACTAATATTTGATTGTAACTTAACATGCATTGTAAAGTATAAAAGGTCAGATCAAGTATTAGGGAATTATTTGTTATTAAAAGATCATATATTGATATTACGTAGAGACGACTTCATCAGGCTGCAATCTATAGAGCATTGTATATGTGTATATTAAAATATCCCCGCTCAAGAAAGGCATAAATTTAGTTATAAAGAGTAAAGATCAATTTTCTAAGAACATATGTAGAATTATAACGTGGATACATGGGGAAATCGTTATTACCTTAGGCGAAAAATAAGTTTGAAGACATGCTTTCGAGGAACCTAACTGAAGAGGTATGAGTCTGTATCGAAATAGAAATAGGCATACTTAGGGGACATTATTTAAATTGAGTTTGTAAATAATCTGCTGAAGAATTTTTTCAATTTTCAGCTGTGACTATTACTGCATTATGAGTTTTCAGTTTTCAGCTGTGACTGTTACTGCATTATGAGTTTTCAATTTACTTATAATCTTTTATTGTTCTTTTTGTAAGTTTCCTACTAAAACCATTTATTGAAATTAAAAGCGAAAGTCGCACTGAGTATCACAAAAGGCTGCAGGTTCTCCATCCTAGATTAGAACAAAAAAGTTTTAAAGGGTAATTTTAAATCGATACCCGTTGCTTTTGCCCCAATCTTCTTTTGATCACGTTAAGAAAAAAATATGTACCCTAGGAAGCTGAATTTTGAATTTTTACAATTTTTGGGGTGGTTGAAAGTTTCGGTATTAGGATTTTGGTACCAAGAAAGATCCTAACTGATTTTGGTACAAATCGGAGCAATAGGTAAGGGTAAAACGAAATATAAATCTTCTGTCATTAAAACGTAATAATCGCATAATATTATGTCTACCTAAGTTATTTAGATGTAGGGTTTTTATGGGGAATATCCCTATTAACTACAGTAAAAATCGGAACAATAAATAAGGAATTACGAATCAAAAACCGTAAACGTAAGTAAATGAGAAGCAAAATTTAACATGCATAATAATTTCCCATCCATCCATAGTATTCTGTCCGGGGACAGATCCAATTCTATGGAATTCAAGTGGATCTCCCAGAAACACCTGGGAAAGGTATTGGGGTGGTTTCCCGTTGCCTGCCCCAGAACGCCATTAAGGAATGACGTCAGACCGAAGAGAAAGCGAAGAAGAGGCTGACAAACACAGGAAGGAAATTGAAACAGCCATGCCACGGCCGGAATCGAATCCGGGTGCCGACACAATGCCCGCACGGCAGACCGCCGTCAAGACCGCTCGGCCACGCTGGCACAGCCATAATAATTTATAAATCAAGAAAAAAGCCACAAATGGACAGTAAATATGCTTTCGCACACTGAGCCAACATCAACTTGATTTATAAAGTATTATGGACGTTGAATTTTGCTTTTCATTGCACTTACGATGTTTCTTATTTATAATTAAATTCCTTAATGCCTTTAAGTGAAAGGACAAGGGATTAATATTGTGGATTCCACAGGATTATTTTTTATTTGATTGTTTTTTTTTTTATCTCGGGGGCCATTCCTGGAAGTGAGAATGGTTTCCCCCTTAACATGCGCGCAGTCTGAGCCTCAAGAGTAAATTCTGCTGATGAGTCCTAATAAAGATGAAACAGCTGTTCAGGATTCCCGTTGATGCGAAAACATATTTACTGTCCAGTTGTGGTTTTTTCTTGATTTATAAGTAAATAAGCAATTTTACTTCTTTTTTTTTTTAATAACTTTTAAAGCGGTCTTTAAATTTAAATTGAATCAAACAAAAATACCACCCCCAGATCAATGATTTGCTCGCTTGCAAAACATTTCTTATGGTGTAGCAAAGGATATGTTCTCTCGGAAAGGCTCACTTTAGGACCACTTAGCGCCTTAATGGGGCTTTTCCGGACATGAGTTCATTGGGAATATATTGATCCTTAGCCATGCCCCTACACGTAATTTGAATATTACACCGAATTTTGCAACCCCCTTGTATGTATATCTATATCTATATATATATATATATATATAGTAATTACAAGAATCCTATATTATGTTGTGTTGCTGTATTATTGATATTTAATTGTTTTTGATATTTTTTAAAATGTTTATTTGAATTTATTATTAATTTTGATTCTTTAGCAGTTTAAGTTTTAATCTATTGTGAAGTTTTAATTTTTAACCTACCCCACAATGTGTGCTGTATGCCATTAATATGCTATCATATTAGATTTAGTGTTTTTCTATTGCGTACTGTATATTTTTTAACATTATTTAACCCTAGCACCTGTTGATGGGAGCCTGTAGCTCCTAAGGGGACTTCACTGTAAAAATAAAGCAATAATAATAAAAAATTATGTAGGGATTATTAATTTGATAAAATATTACGTCAATTAAAAATCCAAGGAAGATGAGGAATTTTTTTCCCTTGTAAAGCAATCTACTTCAAATTTATTTCGCTAATAGGGAGTTCAAAATTATTTTAATTAATAGCTAAATGACATTTTTAAATCTTTGCCATTAGGAAATAGTTATACTTAAAAGTATTATTAAATATATATATATATATATATATATATATATATATATAAAGACCCTACCATATATATATCGAACCCTTTCAAAATTTTATACTTCAAGTTTATTTATTTCTTAATAGCAATTTATATTCATTAAATATAATATAATATTAATATTAATAGAAATAGAAGCATTGTTAAGTGAGGATTAATTTATCAACTTTCTAATCATTATTATTAATGTTTTATTATTATTATCAAATAATTAATAATAATTGTATTACCTAATTGTATCAATTAGGTAATTTTATAAATGAAATTAATAATAGATTAACGCTTACAGATTAACAAATAAAAGGTTACAAAAGAGCAAATTAAAGTTGTCCAGTTCGTTATCACTGTAATTATAATTCTCCCCCACCCCCCTTCTTCAGTGAAACCGTCCGGCGGAACAGCTCCCCCCTCACAGACGCCTTTTTCCTCTCAGGATGTCCGTTCATTGGCAATCCATGAATGACCCTATGACGTCATAAAGGCCTTCACTTGTATGTTCTATACACCTAAATATCATATGACATCTCCTTGCAAGTGAAACCCTATCTTAGGCACACGTTCAGACCAGCTTGTCTTACAGGATTCACTCGGTAAGATCGGCTTTAGACTTAGTCTTCAGCCATACAAGTCTTTTACCTTCAGTTTTTCATTCTAAAATATTTTATCTTCTCTCAGTTACGTAGAAAAATACTTATTTATAGACTGCGGGAAGTGGCAGTCTAACAGTTGAATAGATTCGTAAAAAATACTGAAGCAATGACAGAGTTTATAAAAATACCGGTATAATTTTTCTGATTTTATTTTTGTGTAGTTATTACAATATTGTCAACGAAATCCATTTGTTCAGTCTATTTTTCGAAATCCTTCATCAAAATAATATAATTAATAATAATAATTATTATTATTTACAACTTTTCCCCATTTTTCTTTTTTTTTTAATTTAGGTACAATGCGGGAAAATTCCATACATTGTATTTTCACTATTGCGACAAAAATTTTCTCACAATGTGACAGCAATTTACTAAAACTTCCCTTTGAATTAATAGCAATTGATGGCAGATTCCAAGCTCCTGGAGTTGTTGAACCAGATATTCCGGCACAATTCCTGTAGCTGATATGACGATACGCCTTATTTTTATTAATGTTATTATTAAATTTCTTTTCTCGGGAAATTATGCTGATTTTTTTTTTTTTTTTCGTTCTTATTTGCACATTGATTCCCTTTTTGCGAAGCTAGAAAAACAAATTTCATTCAATTTATATTTAGTATATAGAAAACGGAGCTCTGTTCGGTAAAATAAACGAAAATAATACTGGTTATTTCCCTTTCGCGGAAATGACAGCTCCGCAGTCAATACACGCGACGTTGAAAGGAAAAAGTTTTAAAAATTATTATTTTATTTCAGGTAAAAACGCACAGAACACTAATTTTTTAAGACTAAAATAAAACTAAAATAAAAGTAAGAACACTAGACAATAACCGGCTACGCATTTACCCCCTAAATGAGTTTTTCCGAAGTCGCGACTTAGCTAAATCGCTTTCTCGCACCCGAAAACGATAGATTCACCCTATTATTCATCAAAATCCTTAGGACCGTTTTCAAGATAAAATTTACAAGAATTGCTCGATTTATAGTGTTTGATTTGATTTACAATTTAGCAGTAATATCCAGTACAACTTTGCTGCTTTGTTCAGCAACTTCCGTCATGCAAGTAACTTACATATTTAATGATTTTAAATTATAAATTTAAGGCATAATTCCTACAGTTACATATTTTATTTTATTGTTAATTGAGCCATTTTTTTAGTTGAGCAATATTATTATAGGCTTTAATGTTGCAAAAATGTGTGTATTTATATAGCAAATTAAACTCATCGGACTGTTATATTTTTTGAAAATGACTGCTTAAAAAACGTTTTTCAGGAATTCTTTCCAAAATTTTACAAACCTATAATAGATTTTGATTGGATTCTTTCGGCAGTACCGAAGGAAAAAACGTTGCCAAAAATCTAACTTTATGCTGTGCCAATTACCTTAGATTAGATTGTTAGATGCGGGCCTTGTAGAGAGGTTTCTACTGGGGTAAGACAGACATAAATTTCCATTCCCAAACAGTATTCCAATTGCGGAATTTCTTTCAGTGTCACATCCACCTACAAACAAGTATGTGTATAAATTTCACTTATGTTCAAACATTAGTTAAAAAAAAAAAATGGAGGAAAAATAATCTTAATTCATTTCTTCCATCTTTTCTGTTATGAATGTTAGGCACATCTTTCTAGAACATTCATTGCTAACAAAATGCCCGAGTAAGTGATGAGTAAACATCACTCGCCCATTCACACAAATTAAGGCGGAAATAAAAAAAAATACAGATTGTTTCACTTTCTTTTTGTAGACGAGTCACTTAAATGACATCACACATCCTTCAGCCTCTTGTTTGTAAATTTCCTGTCCTACAAAGACAAACTGGAAGACAAAATTCGAAATGTAATTTAAAATAAAACGAAATAAACTGTCATTCATTGATCGATAAAAATCAAACAAAACATTCAGGGCGACTGTAAATCCAAGAAAAATAGCGCCGTTACAAACTAAATTGGGACTATTTTGTTTGCGGTATTATGCAAAATAGCGAATTCCTGAAACTCCTTTAACGAAATGAAGTAAACAGTCAGTTAGTATATATTTATTTCCTACTACAAAATTGTATGGAATAAAGACTAACAACAATTAGGCTTTTTCTTATGTTTTCCTTATTTCTTTTGTGTTTCCGACTTCTTTTTATGCTTCACAAAAATGCCTTCGAAACTTACGAATCTCGGGTTAAAGTCATTAGAAAGGAAGAAATTATCAGAAATTTTTAATGTCTACTTAATGAGTATGGGGAGCCATTGCTTTTCCTACAAATAAGAAAAGATATGTGAAAAATTAAAATGGTGAACTAGAATGACTTTCAAATTTCTTCAGACCATTGTAAGCTGTAAAACAATGCTCTGATGAAAGCGGAGATTACGGTACCAGGCTGTTTTGGACAAGGTCGAGTTCTAACAAGATGGCCGCCTCGGCACTACTTTTGAGATATGTATTTTAGTTTTTCAATTAACTAATGAAAAGTATATTGAGGTTTGCAAGTAAGTTTTCAGCCTTTAGTTACAGAAATTTCAAAATCAGTGTTTTAGGTCATTTCTTAAAATATTTTTCAATGCAAATAAGTTTTTTACATGTCCTGTTTATTATGATCGATCCTTTAACTCTCAAAACCACGCAAGAATGTTTAAACTTATCTTTTATCTCGGTTTTTAGTAATCTCGAAACTTAAATTATAATCATACCTCCTTATATCTACAATTCTGTTGTTGCTAGTTTGAGAATGAACGGAAACATTTTCATGCAAATTTTGTATAGATGTCTTCACGAAAAGCGATTGCGAAATATTACAGTTTAATTAAGATGAATTCTGTAGGGTTCTACAAAAATGGCAAATTAATGTACTGTTGTGCATTCTTCCCTACCTGAACAGATGACCCCGGGATCTTGTGATAAACACCGATCAGGGGTTGTAGATCACGAAAATACATTTCATTCAAATTCTTCTTCCTACGATATACATATACAGTAAAACCCCGTTATTACGCTCCCGCTTACAGCACTATCCCCTTCTTTACGCTCCTTTCATACGGTCCCTGGAATTTTCTATGTAACTCTGTATACTTTTACCCTCTTATAACGCTTCAAATCCCGCTTGTAGCGCTTTTTTTATATCGGAAATTTTGTGTCGAAAAGAAATGGAACACTGTAAAGATTCTTTTCTTTCCCTGGTAGGAGGGAATCTTTGAACTCTTTGAAGTGCGGGTCTGTGATACAGTAAGTTAGTGCAAAATGTCGAAGCGGAAATCCCTTTCTATAAGTGAAAAATCGCAAATTCTCCGTAAGTACGACGAGAATTCTACACTAAGTCAGAAGGATTTCGCAGAATCTCTAGGAATTCCCTCATTCAGTCTGAGAACAATAATAAAAAATAAGAATGGAATTACCAATGCAGCGAAGGGTAGTTGCAAACGTAAAAAATTAAAGTGTGGAAAATATGAAGATGCCGAGGAAATTCTAATTGAATGGATTCATCATTCCCGTGATGCATCAGTGCCATTAAGTGGCCCAATCATTCAAGAAAAGGCGCGTGAAATAGCGGGCAGTGTACTAAATCTGCTCCGAAAATATATTAGTATTGATCCTAGTGGTGTATCAATTGATGTTAATAGTTACTTGAACCGCATTGAAAATGAGATAATTCATAACAGTAGCACACACACACGGCAAACCACAGTCAAAGATTTGTTTAATAGGAAATAAGCTCATATTTGCACCATATCTATTGCAGAATCATGTATGTTTCCTGTAAAATGGTGTCTAAATGTTTCCCCATCTCATAAATCATTTCCCGTCTATAGCGCTATCCCGCTTATTACGCTTGTAGGTCATGGTCCCTTGACGAGCGTAATAACGGGGTTTTACTGTATTTTATTCCACTTTTTTGACGATTTTTCCTATTTTCAAACCTTATAGTCACGTTGTTTTTAGAGTTTTCGCCACAAACTTTTCAGAGCTTTAGGGCATTGGGTTGAACTACAAATAAGCATCAAAAAATTCGAAATCTGTTCACGGATTTTTAGGGGGCGGGCCTTAGCAGTGGGGCGTGACCTTAAAGTTGTGACGTGGATAACTGCCGTAAATTTTGGGCTTTTCAGCTAAAACTAAAATTGACTTCGGATGACCGAATATCAAACTTTCTTATTAACAATAAGAACTTTGTTATTTTTTATCATTAACAAAACTATTTACAAATCTCAAGGTGATTGACCTCTGGGAAATACACTTAACGCGATAGATGCGTGACAGAGATATAAATACATTATTTTGTATTATTTAGGGACTCGCAACAAGCAAATTAATTCATGTCAAGTAATTAATAAATATGGAATTCGGCCAACACAGCAATTGACAGACTTAAGTATCCAATAATAATTGATTGATTTTATTAAACACATAGCCTTAACCCTTCCAAAGACGGAAGAAGACATCTAATGAACGACTAGCAGAGTCGTTCAAACTCGTTTTTAGCAAAATCTGAACTAATATCCACTTAATTTCCTAAGAAAGAGTTTAATCTCCAAAATTAACTCTTTTCAGCAATTAGATTTTGAAGATTTTACATCGTTTTGAGTACGACAGTTACTGTTTTCAGATTCCGTACATGAAATTATTCCTCTTTCTCTAAGGAGTGGAATTTCGGTTTCACATCTGAGATTTCAATCACTACCGTCCGTTTGCTTGATATAAAAACTCCGGCATCCATGCCTTTGAATGAATTATTCAACTTATTCTCAGTGACTCCTCCACCAAATAAACCAATAGGCTTAATTCTGTGTTTTGTAAACTGCCTTATTTCGTTTCACAAAGCAACTTTAAGTGATGAAAGAATTTAATTGTATTTCCTTAAACCAGAAAAAAAAGCTTGGTCAGTGGAAGTAGTTAGACTCAGTGGCGTACCAACGCCTTTGGGGGCCCGGGGCGGAAGTTCCATTATTCAACAACCAAAAAAAAAAAAAAAAAAAATCTCTATTTTAACAACCAAAAAAAAACCAAATCTCTATTTCAACAACCCCCAAAAAAAAAGGAAAACTTGTGTGGATGGGGCCCCCTAGTCTTGCTTTTACAACCAAAAAAAAAAAGGAAATAAGCTGCTTGGTGGGGTCCCCTAGGCTGGCTGATGGATTTGAAGTAAATAAATGATAGAATGTTAAATTTTAAGAAAAGTAAACAAACCAACATAAATTTTAAGCGGATATAAGTTAATATTGATAAACTAAGGCATAAGTATGTTGTCGAATACGAGAAACTAATAAGGAACCAATATATGTAGAAACAACTTCTTTCTTATTTCTTGTTTGTTTTTGTTTTTTCTCTTAATAGTTTCAGTACCCAAGCAATCGGTGTGCCACGTTTCAGCTTCCAAGTTATTGCGAAGTTGAAAAAAAAAAAAAAAGAAAGAAAGATAAATAAAGATATTAGTATAGATTATATCCCTTCTTTCCCCATATTTTTTGTTTTCAAAAATATTTTATTTTTCCTAGATAACTTGAACATCTAAAGTAATTACTGTTTCACGTTTCAGTTTTCTATCGTATCAGGAAGAGTAAAAAAATACAATACACTTCTATGGTAATTTTGATAAGAATTGCGCCTGGTTTCGTCAACATTTATATTTACACATTTATTAAATATATTTATATAATTTTTATAATATTTAAAAAAAAATAAAGATTTTTAATTAGAAAGATACCTTACATAACTGGACTGTTGCTTTTGCACAGCAATTGATTATACAATCAAAGTTATTTTATAATAATGAATTTTTATATTAACTATAAAAATGAGTAAATGTAATATTATTATATAAAATAATTATTATAAAATTTTTACAACTGGTAATTGTAAATTTGTTTTACAATATTTTAGATTTTTTATTCTAAAAAAGTTACTAAATTAAAAAGCATTTCATTATCGGAAGTGTATGAAAATTTGTTTCTCCCTCCAATAGATGGTGATGTTTTCGAAGTCTCTGAACACAGACACACCATTGCACATCAATTTTTGTCCCCCCCCCCTTTAATAATTGTGCAGTTCCTGCTAGACTTGCAGAAAAATAACATATGGTCCGGAATCGTTAAAATTTATCTGCCCAAAAATAGCAACTAACACAAGAAAATTGTTATCTCTATATCACCTTTTCGAATATCAACATACAAACAGCTCAAGTTAAGGCTGAATTTCTTTTTAAAACCCTTTTTCTTAAGCTAAAGGTTCCATTTGTAAGAAAATGAATGGAGAACACATTCTAAAAATACCAAGAACTTCAAGCTCCATTGCAACAGGGGAATGAAATCGAAATTACTTCCGGTGTCAATAAAGGAGAGTAACTCCGGAAAACCGATAATTTTTCAAAAATTACCGTTTTCTAAAGATAACAACAGCACTACTATAAAACACTATATGTAAATGAAGTAAGTAATTTAAAGTTTAATTCAAATTCACAAATAAAGCTGAAATTGCAGTAAGAACTTGCTACTTTCGGAGTCGAAATCGGAAGTGAAATGAAAACAAAAAATAGGGTATCCACTCATTGTTAATGGGATGACGACATTTAACGGCGATGCATAAAGGTGGGAACAAAGACATATATATTTTTGGTATACTGTATTTAAAACTCTTACATGAATGTTTAATAAATGCCTTAAAATGTTAAATATATCTTTAAAATAATACAAACTTAAAAGACCATTTGAAACTGAAATCGTAACTTTTTTTTCTCTTTTCACCGCTGTGCACGCTCATGTCGTAACTGTCACTTCCTGTTTTTGGAGATTTTTAAAAGCTTATAACTTTTGATCTAGAGGTCAATCGGTTAAAATTTTGGTGTCATTGTTTTTATTTTTTCTAGCTGAACATTTTGATATATAATTTATGATAATCTGTTTTTGACATCAAAACGTGTCTCCAAGTAAGATATGAGGTTTTTGAGTTACTGATTTATGGAGCCATTAAGGTAATAAAATGGTGCTTTTGATTTCTGAAGTGATACTTGGGG
Source organism: Thereuonema tuberculata (assembly GCA_023159025.1). NCBI lineage: Eukaryota > Metazoa > Arthropoda > Chilopoda > Scutigeromorpha > Scutigeridae > Thereuonema > Thereuonema tuberculata. The sequence continues at coordinate 21,302 of JAFIDM010073612.1, read as the reverse complement.
GTCCAGTCAGTTCCAAAATCAGTAGAATAGTATAATTACAGCTTAAATCTGCCATTAAAGTTTGAGTTAACTGAAGCACTATTTACCTTAGGCATCTTCATAAAAAGACAAGTATATTTCGATATAAAATTGCATTCTATCTTTGTTTTTTTATAAAGATATACTAGAACTGTTTATTGTTATAAGTACATGAAAGATCGAAAGGATCTAGTCCTGATTAGAATGGAGAAAATGAAGTTTCAATTCCAGTTTCAATTTCAGTTTGGCTTCTAATTGTAGCTCAGTCATACGAGAAAAGTAAACGCACAAATAGAATTACATTGTTTAAAAATATTATTGTCAAAAATAAGTTGTAATTTTTTATGAATTAAAGTCACTAAGTGAATTATATTTTAATATTATCTTACATTTCATTCTTTTCATGAATCGTCATGAAAACGTTGTGAGGACGAAACAACGGGTAATTAATTGTTCTAAAATATACATTTATTAAAATAAATATTTAAATAAGTATTACTTTACTTAGCATTTATTTTAAATAAATAATCACATTAATAACAGCATATTGTAAATTATTATAAACATCACTTCTATAACTATCATTTTACAGTTCAGTTAATATCAGATAGTTATAAATATTACATCTAATTAGCAATGTAAAGTTATTAAGCATGTGATAATATTTGTTTGGTATAGGATAATATTCTGTTCCCCAGTGGCATATAGTAGTATGTCTTTAACTTTTTAGTATTTTTTAGTTCAATAGTTGTATGTTTAATTTAATCTAGTTTCATATGGATATTAAAACTGAAAATTCGAATCGATACTACAAGTACTCATTCTACAACCAGGTTGGTTCAACTTTAGTTCTTGTTATATTGAAACTAGCAAAAATACCTGTATTTCGCGCGGGTTCCAAAAAAGAGCTGTCTGATGTGAATGACGAAGAAATTGTAATTGTTTGATCACTTTATGTTATAGATCTGCTACCGTCGCTTCGCTCTGGAAGCCTTGCATACGTAACGGAAAAAACCGCTTTATTTTTTCAAAAAAAGCAAATTATATCAAGTAAACTAAAAACTGAAACTTAGAATTAAGAACACTCATGTCGAGTCTCATGTTTGCAACTCAAGCGGTTTCGAGATATGCATACCCTGCAAGAAAGTCCCCCCACCTTAGGATCCGAATATCGGAAATTCGTCGAATATTTCTCTTTTCGATTTTGGTAAATCGAAATTTCATGTGAAATGTCTCCAACTCAAGCAGTTTCGGAGATACGCAAACCCTTGAAGTAAGCTTGCTCTTCCATTTATACCCCTTAGGATCCGAATATCGAGAATTCATCGACTACGTATATTTTAAATTTTGACAAAGAACACTCATATCAAATTTCATGTTTCCATCTAAAGCGGCTTCAGAGATATACGTACCCTTCAAGAAAGTTCCCCCTTCCCTTCGTTTACACCCCTTTGTTCATATCCGGGTTTTCATTGTTCATGCATTATTCTGGGATGCATGTGAACCTCCGTGCCAAATTTGGTAAGATCCGTTGAGAAATGGCGACGTTGTTTCAAGACAAACAAACACTCGGGCTTATTATATAGATTTTTTTTTTTTTTTGAGGAAGGCCCCTCTTGGGTGCACGAGTGATTTCCCTTATCACTGTTACATTAAGCAATTCGTTGGTGAGTGAGTCTGGCTGACGAGTCCACAAAAAGAACGAAACAGCAGTCCTAGACTCTCACTGATGAAAACTCAGATATTTTTATGTTATGTGTCATTCTTTATTCTTTTATTTTCATTCTACAGCTTATACCAAATTATTATCAGGTAAAAAAAATAAGTTAATTAATGCTTAAAGTTAAATACGTCACTTCAAAGTCTTATATGGAAATTGATCAGTGAAGCAGGAAAAAAAAAAAGAAGAGAAATGTTTTATTTATTTTAGCATTCATCGCTTTCATTGTTCTGGCAAATTTCTAGATCTCTTAATCCTTGTCAGATTTTGTGGTTATGAGGGAGTGTACTTTTTCTGCCCTTTATTATAGGAATTCGGTGTAAATAACTTCATAATCTGATGGCTGCGCATTCTGTTTACTTTGATTCTAACGGACGATAAGTTAAGTTGTCAGCAAAGACAGGTGGTTGATTATAGCACAACTGATAAAAAAGTGATCCCTCATTGAAAGGGAAATTATTTCAACTTCAGTATCTTGTACAGACGTAAGTTTTTATTTTATTTTATTTCTTTATGTGGTTCACGCTCCAGAACCCCTTTGTTCATTAAGATTCTCTCCCCTCTTCGTCACTGTTGTTGTTATTATTAATCACTTAATAATAAATTATAAACTTATTTGTTTCGTGCGTTAGGAACTTGAATTTTGTTGTTTTTTTTAGTTTATTTTTAAATTCTCGTGCTTTCTTTTTCCCTTCGGATTTCCGGAAATTATTGCGGATGAATTTGGAGTTTAAGATTACAGTGAATTTTTAATATTTAGTTACTGTCGACGTGGAACCATTGTCTTGCTTCTCATCAACTGCCTTTCATATTTTTTTTTAAAGTTTTATTAAGAAATATATATAGAATTGCTGTGATATTTAACGTGTGCTAATATATTTGAATAATTTGCTGCTCCCACACCCACACAGCTATAAAAATACAAACTATATTTACAATTAAAACTTCACAACCGGTTTCACTGGTTGAGTCCAACCAACTTCTTCAGGTAATGGGAAATATATAAATAGAATCCACATTTTATACAAATTACACAGTTACGTAAATCAATGAGAATGTATATCTAGAATGACGTGACCTGGGCATCAAAGATACATAGTTTTATAAAATGAAATTAAATATTCATATTTATTTCATTTATAAATGGTTTACCAACTTACATTATAATTCTTATTCAATAAAACAAGGCAGATTTTCGAAGTTTTTCATCATTGCTTTTTTAAATATATCAATAATATCTAAAAATACAAATCCTACTATCTTTATTTTGTTGATATGCTTCGAAAATTCCGAAAATTTGTCTTGTAGGAAGTTTTTGTATTTTGCTTTTTGTAGAATCATTTATATTAATTTTATTCAGCAGTATTTCAGTTTCAACAGTTTTTCTTTTAATTTAATAAAAAACTTATTAATGTAATCATTATATCATTCCAGTTATTTCTTTCCTACTGATATTTTATTTTTCCTGTTTCATATTTAATATTTCGTGGATGGTATACTAATAAGGTCAATCGAAATCATGGAAAATAATTCTGGACTATGAAACTGTTAAAATAAAAAGCTTATTTTGTTTTATTTCGAACTAGATATTTTCTTTTTTATCCAAAGGCAATGCGAAGCAACCTAACAATGTTCGGACGCTTTTGAATGATTATTATTCTCTCGCATCGAAGGACTCGATTGAATCACCAAAATAGCGAATATCCATTTATGAAATTCCTTGTTATTTCTAATGCACTATGAAATAAGTTCTAAACCTATCGTATTGTTAAAAAAACTAACACTAGTTCGGAATTAGTGATAAGAAAATAGTTATGTCGTTCCTATCAACCATACGGAGTGATACACGTGGCACGTTCATCACATTAAATTAAACATGGCTGTTTTATTTTCAAGAAAACATGGATTAAATGTTATTAACTGTATAATAATATTTCAGATTCAATAATTTCAGTGAAATTAATTGTAATACAATGAATATTTTTGCTCGTTAAGTGTTAGTGCAGGTCATTAACCCTACTCTTAACCAAAAGACTTGTCTGTTCAGTAACATCTGCCATGATCAGATCCGAGTAGATTAAGTATTTCAGGGATTAAACACCTTTTTATAGAGTAGTTTCAAATAGAATTCAAGTTTCAAATTAAAGTCGAATTTTATGATTTCTTTTTTTTTTTTAAGTAATGAGCAACTAATTTGGTAATGTAGGTGAAGGGAGGACTGGGACGGTATCTTGTTTTACGCGTAAAACATGAATAAGAATAATGGAAATTGTATACGATGCTTAGTAGAAGCTAGTTGTTTTTTAATACTGTGAATTCTTTCCAAAAATATCGCGGTAGTATTGGGTTTGATTTTTCGCAGAGTTGTGAAACTTATCGAACACACGACAACTATTCCCTAGACCATTTTAAACTCAGCTTTTTGATATTTTATTTTATGTTGTGATAGAGCTGCATTTGAAAATTTGGTTAAACTTTAGATTACGGTACCGCTAATAATCGCCCGCCGTGGTGACTAGCTGCATACTGTTATCTCAAGATCGCAGTTTGCCAGATGAGGGTTAGTTTTTCTAGTAAAACCTCGTGCGAAACCATTTTGAAAAAGCATTCTACATTTTACTACTTCATTTCACATTATCCGCAGTCTTCATAATAGTGCGACGGCGGCAGGCTATCGGGCGGCCATTGAATGGGCGGATTTACGGGGGTGCGCCGCACCACCAGATTTTTGGGATGATAATTTTTTTTACAGATAAATAAAGATGTTTTCTATTATAATAATTTTATTAATTATTAATTTAGGCCTTAAAAACGGAACACTTAAATTGGGTTTTGGTGTTTGAATTTGGTATACAAATACCTCATATCTTCCGGTGAGCTCGCACCCCCAGATATCAAGACCTAAATCCGCCCATGGGCCATTGGGGGGGTACCATAATCTAAAGTTTAACCGAAAATTTTTCTAACGTAAACTTTGGTATTTTGATTCATTCCTCCGCATTCCCCCCCCCCCCTTTTATAATTGAGAAGCATGCGAAGTCTTATTGAATATTTTTCTGTTGTAATTTGTTTGGTTACAACTGTATCACGCTAAGACAGCAAGACGGATTTCCTTAAAACTTGATAAGTTGTTTATAAATGGTTAAACTTAAAATAAAGCATGATCAGCTTGTCTCCACGCCCTCCACCGATTCCCCCCAAAAAATGATCCCTGTTTGGTCCAACTCGAAATATGAGACTATTATTTCGTTTTGCATCAACCCCATCCCTCAAAAATTGCGCCCTGCCCCCCCAAAAAAATCACTGCCTGCTCAATCTCCACTGCGCAATGGATACTCCTAACATCATCACAAAGCGTCATATTTTTCAAGTAGTAATTGATTTGAAGGAGTGTTTGAATATAATTGAAAGCAAGCCTCTTCCAATGCAGTATCTGTGGTCGGAGACAGTTTTAAGTTTCCTCGCACAGAAGGGACGGTTTTCCTAGCAACGGCGCTTCTTTGAGCGATCGCTGTCGGGGCTGGATTCCTGAGGATGAGATTTCGTGCTGTCCAATGACTTGAGCTGGGCGACTAAAACTGGATTCGAAATGTTTTGTTCGTTCGGCTCGAGTTACTCGGCAGTTTAGAGAACAACTGAAAATTCCTCGAAAGATAATTTTCAAGGTGAAACGGAAAGAAAGAGTTACACATGTCGTTGCGTTAGGAATAAGGAAATGCTCCGTGTTTTGAATGTACAGGTAGAAAAGAGCGAGTTATAAAAATACTAAACCATTTGTGCAGCTGGGATTTGAAAACCTTAAAAAATAAAGTGCCCTACCCTCAATTTTTATCTTATTTGTTCTTAAAATTAGTTTTAGAATAATGCTTAAAGTGTGTCAAACATTTTAAAAGCTGTTTAAAACTCATTTAATTACAAAAAGGTAGTTAATTTGAAAACTTTATTTCGTAGTATGCATATAACTCCCTCTACAACACAAACCGAAGTCGGAGCTCCATAAGCCATACCTCGTTGGACTCCCCTAATCTGCAGTCCGACCATTGGTTTTAGATTGCCATTGACCTGAGTCGGCAAAATAGTAGTAATTGGTAATAAAAGAAGGGTTTATCTCTAACTGAGGAGAGTATGCTGAGAATGAACATAAGACCATCGATCTGAAGGGATCACTTCTGGTTCAGAGTTTTGGAAATGCTTTGGCTGCAACAATTCTTCTGCCAGCCCATTTGTATGACTACGAGGAGGCCGTGTTAGAAATTGTACTTGACCATTCAAATACAATATCCTACAATGTTGCCCGGTCAATCAATAGTAGCATCACTATTAACAGCGCAACAGTTATAATTTATACATTGCAAATTGTACGGATCGCTTGGTTTTGCTTTACTGCATTCTGTAAATTGACTTATTTCAGACTAATTGCAACCCGTGAAGTAAAACAAATACCACATTTTTCAAATACCGTGAAATTACCGTGAAAATACCGTAACTATATAAATTATATAGCGTCACAGCTCTGAGCGAAAGACCATCGTTATACGATTCTTGATTTTTTAATATCAACATGCTTTCCTGGCATTTTCGGTGAAATAAGTTAACCTCCTGCCCTAAAATAATAGGCTCCTCCAAATTGAGTGTGTGTCCCACAATGCCTTACTGGAGCGTAGGAATTATTTCTAGTTCATTTTGTTTTATTATTCACTAAATGAATAGATGGAAAAGTTTGCAATTTGTTTATACTTAACAACTTGAGTATTTTTTTATTTTTTTTTACTTGTTTTTGAATTAAAATTTTTGGATTGATTTAAAATAATTAAAGATTATTTTTTTTATTGTATAAACTTAAGTAAATTAAATATTGAACAACGCACCAACATTAATTCAACTAATTTTTCTTTTCAAAAAGACATTTGTTAGTGTATTTTTAAAATTAAAATTAAAAATATACTAACAAAATTAAAAATACACTTTAAAAATATTCTCTCTCCGATTCTCTCCACTTTATCCGTTTTTTGCCTATTAATAGTATGATTCGTTTTGGCGGTTTTGCGTTCAACAGTTAATTTGGCCTGAAATCAGTCATATTCAGCATCATTCACATAGATCGGAATGTACAAAAGAACAAAATATTTCAGTGTTACTTCTACAGAAGAATAACTGCTCTTTAGTTACTTTTGGTTATTAAAATCTGAAATCTTTTTATTTCTTTCATACAGTTTGGATGACGAAGATGCTAGTATGTACGAAAACTTTATTATTATTTCGAATATTCTCTTTTCAGTTCTCGGTGCAATGCAGCCGATATAGTAGTGCATTAAAGGGCCAAAATAGCAAACCTTATTCTAAGCTGCCTGATGGTATATTCAAAACATTGCGAACTATACGGCATGTCTCCAAAATCACTGATTTTTGTGCTGTTTATAAAATTTTATCCGAGTTTAACTGTAGACTGATCAAATGATTAAGTAAATTTTTATATATCAATCCAGCAGCTGTTATAACAATTGGAATTATTTCTATGGAGTTAAGCTTGTGGATCGTTTTAGATTCTTCTGCCAAACTGAAGTATTTGGATATCTTATCTGATTCCGCCGTGTTAATATTGTTATCGTTTGGATGGGTGATATCGATTAGGAAAGCTTTCCTTCTTGAAGCCTTTGAAGAACTATTATTATGTAAATAAGCTGCAAGAAATCAGTAAATTCGAATAAAATTCTTTGTCATATTACTCAACGATCTCATCTCTATTGTATGTTCAAAGTATCTTTCTCAAAGATATGGGTAATAATTCCTGCCCATACCAATAGATCTCATCTCTTTAAGTGATAGATTTCTCTAATGTTTGATGCCTGACATCTCGTAACACTTTCTCTGCAGATAAAAGTTCTGGAATCAGATTTCAGACTTAATTTTTTGTCTCATCTGTGAAGAGCGCCTTGTTTCTCATGTTTCTGTCCAAAGTTAATGCTGTTGACACCATTCCACCTTGTGGAAAAGACACAAACTGCTGTTCTCTGGTATAAAATTCTATTTCACGTAACCTTCTGGTTAAAATCCTCCTCCTAACAGCTTCAGCGAGTTGGGAAACAAGCCGAAAACAGGTATATTTCTAGGAAGCTTAGCGGTTGTTTTTAGGTAATGGTCATGTGGCGCGAGGATGGTCTTTAACAAACCTTTCCAGCAACGATTCTCCTGAAGCTGTTTCTATAGCCTTGATACGAACATTTTTTCATAAGCAATGCGAGGAACTTGAAGTAGGAAAGGGGCTATGATTGTCTTAGCCGTTCAACCATTAAAAAAAAAAAAGTCCTTTTCCGTTTGGGGAGGAGGTTACCAATAAAATTATCATAGAAAAGCTCAAAAATGCTGCATTTTCGGACCCAAAGAAGGAGGCGGTGTTGCAACCCTTATGGAAGCTCATCTCCCCTTTTGGTACCCCAATGCATTCTTCAAACATTCGCTGACCGCTTGCTTCAATCTCACCTCCATCCAACAAATACACCATCGCACGTACACGATTGGCTTGTGCAAAACTGCTAACGTTTATCATTTCGAAAAATAAAAACGACAGCTCTGTAGCAGCACATTTTTATAGCAATTCTCAATTTGTATAATGGCGATTGCGTGCAGCGTCGTTATCGTTATTTGAAAATGTTAGCTTCTAAAAATACCTCGTTGTTGAAAATTTCAGCCTTTTAATAAAAAAAATTGGAAAAAGATTTGTAACACGATTTTTGTCCACCAATGAATATTCCAAAATTAAAAGTAGATTTTATAAATATCACACTCTACATTAACTTCTTTGGAATTTATATATTTCTTTTGCTATTATCTGTAAGAGCATATAGAAGTAGTACATAGCTGTGTATATCTGTTAAAGCGGCATATCTATATTTTCATTGCAGCAATTTTCCGTCGAGTTTATTCTAATTTCGAATGATTTAGTCATAATTTTTCATATTTTTGTTTTTGTTTGTTTAACTGTTATTTAAAAACTTAATATTTGTCGGTTTTTTTGTTTTTATTTTGTTTTCTGTTATATATTATCGGCATCTGATACCACAGTGACTTGATTTTTAATTTTTTGAAATTTCAAGAGCATTTCAAATTTAAATTTTAACATCGCACATGAAATATTTAATCACAGCTTACTTGAAGTCATCAACATACCAACATGCTATTTATTTGAATGAATACAAAATTACAATATAATTACAATTACAATATGTAATCTAAATTGTAGAATTAAATAGTGATTTCTCATTGATCTTCATATTTGCCCTATAGGCCCGTTTGTATAAATTAAGACTATTTTATAAAATTTTAAATTATATTTCTCTGTTCTGTTGTGAAATCAACAGGATATAATATTCAGATAATTGCCTGAGAATTCTGTTTAATAGTCGATAATTTCCATGAGAAAAATGAAGCATTAAACGAATGGGAAATGTAATATTGAAATGTATATGGTACGGCAACTGGCTGTTTTCTGCGCGCCCTCTGCTGACAAATAAAGGAAGTATTTTGTCCGCTTCCTTCCGTCCTCTGATTCCGCATCTTGAACCAACATATTGAAAAATAATCGTCATATCACGACAAAAAAAACCTAATTAACGTGGAGAATGATTCAAAATTTAAATATAATTGTAAATAAAATTTTCTAATTAGAAATACCCTTCTTAAAATTGAAGTAAATCAATGTTTTAAACTACATATATTAAATCAAAAACGCCTTAAACCAACGCCACCTAGATATACATGTTTGTTTAACATGAGTCGTGGTGTTGGTTAAACACGAGACAAACTGTAGAAATATAGAAAACATAGACTGTAATTCGTCCTAAATTAAGAAACTGTAAAAAAAAAAAAAAAAAAAAAAAAAAACTTTTAGAATTATACATTAAATATATTTTATAAAAACATTAGTAAACTAGTTTTTAAAAAATAATAATTTTACAAAACAAAGTAGATGTCGACCATCACTAATCCGGCAACATTGGGACCGGTAGGGTGCCGGATTAGTGATTTTGCTGGATCACTGAAGGTTAAGTTAGAGTATACCTTTAACCCAACAGTTATCCATCTCATCCTACTTTTAAAATACCCAGTTAGCCATTACAAGCTGGTTAATAAAGAAAAAAGAAACATTAAATGAAAACCAAGTGAAATTTTAATGAAGCACAGGTAAAATAAACGGTACAAGTAATCCTGTTGAAATGTACAAGAAAGTTCATCACTGCAGGTTCCAAAGTTTCAGCATTTCCTTTATTCATTAGAACCATGATTGGGTCTAAAAGTGAACATGGTTCTAACAATAAATGGAGAAAAACAAATTGGAATGTCTTGCCTATGTTTGCGAGTGACGCCAATTGTGTTTACGCAGCAAGTAGCGCCACCAAACACCAGCGGCCCGGGAAATTTGAAATTACGGTAGCCGAAATTAGTGCCGGATTAGAGATGGTCGACCTGTAGTATTTTTTTCTTTTTCTGTGTTTGTGATATGCCTCAATTATAAAAATATATATGGGTAAAAATTAGATAAGTGGCTAAAATGAAACACAGAAAAATATTGGAAAAAAATTTAAGAAATATGCATTTATTAATTTTTAATTCACTTACTGTTAACTTATTATTGATAACAAAATCACTTTTCATACACTTAAGTAGATATTATAGCTTTAATATAGAATTTTTAAAAGTGATATGCCAAGAAAATGAACAGACTGACAGGAAAATGACGTCCCCTGACAACCGAAAGGCAAGATACAGGATAATGATCACTCCCATTCTTATTAATTGGAAAATGAAGTTCAATCAACTACTAACATAATTAAACTGTAATGTCTTACTATAAAAGAATAATATGAAGGAAAATCAACAAAGCCTCTGATAAATCATAATTCTTAAGAAATGGAACAATGAATGTGATTTTAATTTGGAGCAGGAAAATGACGAGTAGTTTAGTCCCCGCTACAAAACCTCTGAAATATTATCAAATTATATATTAGCTTACATTTTAGTCTTCATGTTATGTTCTATAACATATAATAATTATTTTAAACCCAGATTTCATGTTCGGAAATAACAATATTTTAAATTATAGTGAACTGAAGGTGCGAACATGGAATTGTCATCCGGCAGGAAAATGACTTTTCATATACTGCCTTGAAATTTTAATGCCTAATTTTTTTTTTTATCTTAAACATACTTGATATTATTAATAAGGAGGCATTATAAATGTTTTAAACATTTAATTTCAAAAATAAACAATTTTTCCGGGTTATAAATGTCGGGAATTAGATTTAGCCACTTATCTAATTTTTACCCATATAGCTCTCCTAGGTTAAAAATCACTGTGTTAAATGAAAATTCCGATAATTTAATATTAACATTTTTGTTTAGTTTTTTTTTTTTTTTGTTAACACAATTACTCCTGATACAATTTCCTACTGAAATACTGAAAATACAATTTTCTTCTGTTACTTTCCTCTGTATTTTTATTGTTTTAATTGTATAGAAATAAATTCGTAAATAAATTCAATTAGTCCTCGACTGTGTATACCAATTTTCATGAAGATCCACCAAGGGGTTCAAAAGTTATTAGGAGAGGGGAGAAACATGCCCCACCACACATACAGATTGGCTGATTTGAGGAATAATTTCCTGCTCAAAAGTCGGTTAAAAATGAAATAAATTGTAAACAACAACAATGGGTGAGACCAAATTATTTATCAAGTGACATTTTGGAACAGCTGTTTCACGCTCTTTGGCGATCATCAGCCAGGAGCAGTCACCATTTTCCATATATTTTATGTTATTAATTGCTGTACTCCTTTAGATTTCTTTCGTGAACTGAACTTTAAAAGATACAACACACAGATCATGATTTAAGCAAATTTACAGGTTCTAAGTGACTGACAAAATGAGGGCTTCACTGTACGATTAGGAAGAAGATAACGGAAATTATGAAGATACAGTCGGATCAAAATTAGATCGATTCAAAGCAAAAATATAGAAGATGGCTTTGTGAGTCCTCAGATTGAATAAAACTACAAAAGATTACAGAAAAAGGCCTAACGGTGAAAATATTGGGGGGGAAATGGAGAATCTGATGTTGAGATTGAATCAAAAATATGATACATGGAACAGCAGACCAGGTAGAAGAGTACTTAGAGCGGTGATTCTCACTCTTTCTTTGCTTCAAGGCATACTTGATAAATATTGCTTCTAACATCCACTTTCTCATTGCTTTTACGACGTAGAATTCTTTGAAAAACTTCACGATGTTAAACGTCTATGTTAAACACTTAAAAATATTTTTTAAAGCTGATTTGAATGTGAATCAATAGTTCAAAATATAAATATACAAAATTCATAAACCTCTATTAATCGAAAGAATCATTTTTTAATCTCCGTCAATATTTCATCTTCTTAAGCCAAAGACAATAATGAACTTAGTTAATTCTAATTACAATAATTTTTCTCTTTATTTTCCATGCAATGTCAACAAAAGTAATTTTATTGGCTTTTAAAGCTCTTTCTTTGTTCATACGTGGTTTCCAGTTTATATAACAGGTTCTATCATGAGGTGTGTATTTTCTTCTGTTTGGTACTATTACTCCTCGTAACATCTGCTATAGGGTCAGGATTGTGATGGTTCTCCTCACTGATCAGCCCAATCAGATATTGTTGGGCTGTTTTTTCTTTTTCTTACATGCTTTTAAAGTGTTCTTTTAATGTCTGTACTTCCTCACTGCCGCGCTGGTGTGGTCGAGCGGTCTCAGGCGTCGGTCTGTCGTGAGATCAATGTGCCAGCGCCCGGGTTCAAATCCCGGTAGCGAGCATGGATGTTTCAAAAATTTCCTTTCCTGTGTTGTAGCCTCTTCTTCACTTTCTCTTCGGTCTGACGTCATTCCTTAATGGCGTCCTGGGGAAGGCCACGGGAAACCACCCCAGTATCTTTCCCTTGTAATTCTAGGGAGTCTGCTAGGGGTTCGCCGTCTTGGGAACACTAGCGCTCCCTGGAGCACGGATGCTTCGGCAACGAAGCTCGCACTTCGGTGCGAACCGACCACACACACACTTTCTCACTATAAAAAATTACCGTTTTTTTTAATAGGCAATCACTGCTTTTTTTTTAACATTCTCATACTGTAAAAATGCAAATAACAGGATTACACCATTATTTAAAAGTCTCGCTATTGCAACGTGAAAGTTTCAGAATAACGCATATGCTGTGTTCTTTTCTTTGCGCGGAAAACTGAAGTTATGGCGGCCCAACGTTTTCATTGCATTTCAATTCTCAATTCATTCAATTGCTTCTGTTCCTTCAGTAATTTTTCTGTATATATTAATACAAACATATATCTACCTTTAAAAATACAGTGATCGTTTCCTGCAAATATTCCGGTCACCGTAATTTTAACGGTAAAAAATCGGCAGCCATAATTGGTGTTTAACTACCATTTTTTAAACGGTCAACTTCTTACATTGCATAGTAGGTCTCTTCGCAATCTCTGCATTTCAAACTGTAGACTACAACCATTTCTTCATTATGCCATCTTTTTTCTTATTTATTAATCGTTTATAAAGGTAAGAAGTTAACTTGATACCATTATCTTTACATAAATTTTAACTTCTTTATCTATTATGGTATCAAATTATTCTCAAATTAAAAAAAAAAATAGTCTTTGAGTGAAAATGTTGAGCTTCAAACGTGCCTTTTCTTTATTTCACATATTCGAAACAACATGCAAATAATAACAATCTTACATGAAATAGATAGAAAGATATCTGTTAGTTATATTTTTTATTAAAAATCTCCTGCAACGTGGTCTGTTGGTAGGCCCATTGTGGAAATTAGAATGGATGAAAACCGCATCTACTTCTAACAAATTGAATTGAATGTCGGTCAACGAAATGTCCTTGGTTCATGTTTTGTTCCGTCCATATTTTCCATCGCATAAGGAAGCGAGTTTTTGAATGCAACTCTTTTCACATTAAAAACTTTTCCTGTCATTAATGGTATACGATTAGTGATGATGGTTTTCGCTGGCATAAAATTAACCAATATTAGCCACCAATTAATTTGTGGTGCCCTTAATTAGATACAAATAAATGTCGAGTATATTGTATTATCTAACTTTCCAGGGCTGAGATTTTTAATTTTATTTGAAAATACAGTCGGACCTCTATTTAATGAAGTCGCTAAATCCAAAAAAAAGTTCGTTATATGGAAAATTCGTTAAATAGAGATTCACCTTTTATTATTCAATATTATTAAAAAAAAGTAATAATTTTAATGACATTACCACATGCGTACTTAAATTTTACTAATAAAGTCTGTTAATTTTGTCTTAGTTTTTTTTTTTTTTTGAAAAAGTGTTTTCGCTCACAGTACGTCTCGTATCTTTGCAATGCACCAAAAACCCATTCAGTATTTTCTTCAAATTGTAATCCGCGTCGGATTGTTTCAAATGATTTTAGCGTTTCATCATACGAAGGTTTTTTGATTTCTGCATCATAATCATTTCCATTTTCATCATCTTCATCGCAATTCTTAGTTATATTGTTTTATTTTTTACACTGTCCAAAATATCCGATTCAGTTAAGTGTTTCTGAGGTCTCAACTTCAAAACCAAGTGAAAGATAATTATCAATCAGTACATCACCGTTAATTTCTTCTCTCAGCTGTATCCACATTTCTTTCATTTCCTCTAAGAGAAGATTGATAATAAAAACATTTCAAGGAGAAAAAAAAATAGATACCACGAAAAAGTTCGTTAAATAGAAAATGCACTTCGCTATTTGGAGGTTATTTTACGAAGAAATTAGCAAAATGGTCTTGGTTCCAAAGAAAAGTTCGCAAAATAGAGGTTCGTTAAATAGAGGTCCGACTGTATCTTTGTCGTTTATCTACCCGGTTTATCGTTAATCTACGCGGAATAACCCATAATTACACATTTTAAACTTTTCAATTAATTAAGTTCAAGTTTTAAACTTTTATAGTTTTTTTCAATTATATTTTTTTTATAATGCAACTGAACAAATAAAATGAACAAGTACAGTAGAACCTCATTACAACGGACTAATAGGGGCTGAAGGTTGTCTGTTTTAATGAAAGTCCGGTTTATAATAAATAATTCTGATGAGGGTGTAGTGCAGCACGATGTACGTAAATGAAAGTATAGTAATTAACTTCAAAAAGTGTTTATTACATATCAAATAAAAAACAGCCTTCAACATAGTAGGTTGAATTGAAAAAGATGTGTACGTATACACTGCATTAATCTTTAGAACAAGAAGGTCCTGGTTCATATTGATTGCTTACATTCATTGGTTTGAAAAAAATAATTTATTTTCTGCTGGGTTTGTTTACTTCTTATTTCTTCAGTTAATAACTGATGGAGGTGCCGTAAGTGTTCATAATATGCAAACATATTTTCATTTGTATCCTGTTTTATTATTACATTTTTTTTTTTTTTTAAACTGTCCATTATAAGCGACGTCCGTTATAATGAGGTTCTACTGTATATCTCATTAATTGTTTGTAGCCATTTACTGTAATAAATAAGTTGCACATAAAAATGTAATATGGTAAATAATATAATAAATCATATAAATATATGAAATAACGCTAATTTTAAGCAACAAATTTTGGATATTTATATTTAGTATCACTTCCATTTGGCAACATTTTTATCAGGTCACCTAGCACAACTACATTAAAATAAAACAATTTAAAACTATCCTATAAAAATTTTGGTTCATTTTGACTTGGCGCTGAATCACCGCAGGTGATGAACTGACTTGTGAGCCGTGGCCGGCGATAAAACGGCGGCGCTGAATCGTCCCACTGCGCAGAAAAGGCGGTACTGAATCGTCCCATCGCTCGTCTACGCCCTGTCTTCTGTAATGACCTGTCAATCAAGCGTTATTCCATTTTTAAAAATAGAGAATTGAAATAATCCTGCTTCTAATGTTTTAATGAAATGAAAGATACCATTCAAAGAATAAATTTGGTGTTTTTACTGTTAATTCGAGTTTATTTAATGTGATTTTTCTTAAATTATTATTTTATGTAAAAACTTGGTGTTGGACCTATATGTTCGGTAAAATGATGGCCTGTTGCCAGGCAACGGATACTAACAGGCTTTGGAAGTGGCCAGAAGTTAGTTGGTTAATTTATTTTCCCGAATCGGAATCAGATTGAGATTTTAAAATAGAAAACAGAATAAAAAGCTATTTTTAACTCCTAGAAACTGAGTAGGAACTAAAAATCTTAATGACACCTTTTCGTTTGTGAATCCTTAAGATTAATTTACGAACCGAAAAATGACCAGCAGTGAAGAGAAATGACAACAACAAAAAAAGGTATCATTCCAATTAATGTGCAATTTTATAATATGTGTAATATTCAGACATTAAAGATTTTGCAATAAATAAATAAATATTGTTCAGTATTATTTGCTGTAGTGCTTACTTTTTATTTTTAATTCAACAACTAAGCAAATGTCTTTTTTACTTTGTCTTCATTATAAATTTCAGAACTTGTAATCTATTGGAATCGTTGTCTGCTATATCATAAGGAGCTTTTTGGCATTACATATGAGAAGGGGTTTTTAAAGAAATCAATCGAAATGTGTTTACGCCAGCTCCGCAAATCCAACAGAGATGTAATTGTAACAGTTTATTGCCAAACCTGCAATCCAGATCACTCGATTATATCAACAAGTTTCTGTAAAGTCTAAAGTCCCGATCTAGGTGAACCGAACTGCAATTCGGAAAGGATTGACTTGGAAAGACTCGAATGTCCCGACAGAGCTAGGAAAATCAGTTTAAAAAAAAAGACATTGTACGGTTACATTCGGACAGAAAAGCTTATGGATAATTTAGTAGTATTTAATCAGATTGCAGATAATTTGAAGATCTAGGAAGATATTAAATTCTCTTAATAATCTTACTAGTACAGTAGACTCCCTCTTAACCGGCCGTCACCTGCTGCACTGCGACTCACGCGGTTACCCACGCTCTGCACGGATAAGTCACCGCTTGTTTGTTTTGAACTGACTGTACAAAATAACCCGTATCAATCAGCCTCACGGTCGATTTATGCTAGTGAAGACTTGCGCTCCGTTTTTGAGTATTTTTCGCGAGTGTATTTTCTTGTTTCTGAAAATGAGTTCCGTGAAAACGAAACGTACTGTCCTTAACATTAAACAAAAGCTTAAATCTTTAGAGCGGTTAGATAAGGATGTAAAATTATATAATCTTTAGCTGAACGGTTAAGAGGAAGTCTACTGTATATCTATTTCGATAAGCTGGAAGTTATTTGTTTTGATTTTAATATTAGAATTACACTGACGAGAATAATAATAAATAATTGTCTTTCTCTTTTATATTATATATACAGAACTTCAGTGTCCTAGGATAGATAGTTACCTTGAATATTGAGGGACAGACGGATGGAGATGAATTTAATCTAAAGTATTAATTCTAAAGTATTTTAAATTCTATACTATTCCTTAGGATAATAATAATAAAAATAATATCAATAAGAACATGCAGAAAACTCATGCAGATAAGATCAATAAATACACCGATCTAGCACACGAGATCCAGAATCACTGGAGGCAGGGCCGAGTGCGTGTTGTATCCATCGTCCTTTCCGCCACTGATCTGGTGTCTCACACATTGCACCACAGCCTCAGCACACTAGGACTTCACAAAAACACTTATGCACAACTCTAGAAGGCTGTGATACTCAACACAACACGCATAGTTAGGAAATTTATGGACACAACCCACACATCCCTAAAACACTTTTTTACCACCTGGCAATGTGTACTTTGGTCCTTGACCCGCCAAGTTTGTTTTTGCTAGGGAAACTCAAGGTTTGAAACTTGTACATAATAATAATAATTTCTTAAGTTGTTTTAAGTTGTGATTAATTATTATAGAAATAACAATTATTAGAAGCTCTTAATTAAGGTAAAAGTATTTAAATAAAAGTGAAGTAAGGGCATACTACTTAAGAGTGTTCACACTATCAATTGTAGAAATTCGATTAAATACATACAGTGGTACCTTGGTAAACGACGGCCTTAGTGAAGACGTACTCTGTTAACGACGAGTTGCTGTTTAAGCAAAAAATGTCTTGGGTAACGACGCAGGCTTTGGTTTACGACGCCTCGTCAATTGATGGCGGCCAACAGTTTTTGAGAAAATCGCATTTAAATTTTGCAAAATATTCATATCTTCGTCCAGAGGCGTCACTAGGGTTGGTATCACCCAGTGCGGTAGCTCATGGTATCACCCCCCCCCCCCCAAAAAAAAAAACCTTGTAAAATTATCTGTTCAACCAAAAAAAAGGAAAACCTTGTAAAAGCATTTTGGTGTCACCCCTTGTCATGGTGTCACCCGGTGCTGTCCGCACTCCCCGCACCCCCCTAGTGACGCCACTGCCTACGTCATTTATATTTTCTTTACACACAATTTGTATTTCTGGTGGAGAATGACATTTAAAAACTGTATTCACGAACTATTCATTTTATTAATGATAATTTTTTTTTAGCAAATATAAATGATATGTATCATATTTTTATGATAATCGCGCCTTGGATAACGACGGTTTTGGTTTACGACGATAATCCTGGAACGGATTATCGTCATTAGCCAAGGTACCTTTGTATATTGATTTTCACTTCAGCCTCTCTTATCTATTGGAAAATTATCAAATCAGTCAGTCTGTATGTGTGTTGCCTAATAACTTTTGAATTGCTAAATGGATCTTTGTGAAACTTGCTGTGAATAATTGAGGATCAAGGACGATCTGACGTTATGTTTGAAATAAATTCGAAATGGAATTAGTGCGAGAAGGCGACAAAAAAAATCCCATAGAAAAGCATTGGAATCTAAACAAGGCACGTCTGTCCTGTTTCTGTTATTCTCTCATTGTCTTAATCAATATTAAACTCTTTAAATCAGTGTAACGTAATGGAAAAACGAAATAATGGAATGATTTTTGACTAATGTAACGAAATTGTTCGAATAGTAATAGCGGAAAACCAAAAAAAAAAAAAAAAAAATCGTTTTTTCGGTAAAAAGACGATACATTGTTTCTATTTTAGTGCTGGTATTTCAAAGAATAGTAGTTTAACCTTTCCTTCTCCAAATGCGTTTTTATTATCTTTCATGAACATTCACCGTTGTTTTTTCCTCCCACTTTTCAAAATTAGAATGGGGGGGGGGCAGCGACATTGTGTAAAAAAGACAAAATGACAATTTCAATAAATTCGCAATATTAATTGAATTAAAATAGTATTGCAATAATTGCATTAATAATAATTAATTTAATTATTAAAAACTTCTATTAGTTCCCCCATAATCTCGACATAAATAACCTTTTTTTACAGGTATCCTAAAATAGATATCTAATTTCTAAACATAAATTTAGAAAATTTATTTACTTATTTATAATAATAATAATTATTCCTTCTCATATGGGTTGGCGACTGGAAGGGCATCCGGCCGTAAAGCCCTCGCCAAATACGAAGACTTGCGAGACTTGTTCATCAGCGACCTCATACGGAGAAGTGGAAAAAAACTGAAGAAGAAAAATAATTATTTTTTCATTTACAATTATAAATAAACAGGGCGAGGCATTAACCTGAAAAAGAAGTTTTCTCCCGTATGAGTCCTTGACGAAAAAAATAAGAGAATAAAAAGACAAAAATCCCCATAGAAAAGTTTTAAAACCGAAATTATGGATTCTTATAGATATCTTAAACGGTGAATATTAAACAGTGCACAGGTAGCCATGCGTAAATAAGGACATTTTTAAAGATTAGTGAAATAGGATATGAATATTTTAAAAGTTATATCAAAAATAAAGAAAAAAGAGATGTTTATAAGATTTATTTGTATTGAATGTAGAATAAATGTAAATGTAGAATAAATAAATTTTATTGGAAAATTGAGTATTTTCAGTTGTTGATTATTAAACATTGTTGGTGTTGGTTATTTAAATATTACTGAAAGTAAGTTGATTGAATTATTTTATTGGAAAACTGTATATTATTAAGATACATTATTGGAGTTGTACTGATACGGATGTTGTTAATTATTGAATATTATTGAAAGTAAATAGATTGAATTATTATTTTAACATGTTATGTATTAAGATGTTATGTATTAAGTTTCGATGTATAATCTCAATATCTCGAAGTCTAAGGGACACTAAAAAAAATTCGAGATAGCGAGTTTTCGAGATAAGGTCATAACCAAAACATGAAAATTCACTTAAAAACACAAGATACGGAATAATATTCTAAAAATGAGAGACATGATAGATGAGAATAAGTATAAATATGTAATGATAGTTAACAATACAGCAATGATAATTTTAATTTTTAAAAGTAGTCGAAAACAATTACATTAAATTGAAAAGAATTAGTAAAATACAGTGAACTTACATTGCTAGAATTTCTTAAAAAAGGTGAGAGATTCTTGGAAAAATACCTCTATTTGCTACGACACAACTGAACGGTAATTTTTCCGGAAAAATTCATTTTTTACTTCGAAAAATATTCGACATAACAAGGTTTTGAGTGAAAACTCTTCGACATAAGAATTAAAATGAACAGTAGATGAATATGTAATATCAAGGGGGGGAAAATAATTTTTCGACATATCAAGGTTTTCGAAATATCGAAGTTCGAGATATCGAGAGTCTACTGTACTGTCATGTTGAAAAATTATTACTTAAAAGATTTACGAATTCTGAAGAAGAAAAGGGGAAGGAATTTTCTTGTCCTTGAATTATTAACCTGATGAAGTCTTCTGTAAAAGACGACGAAATATCGTTGAATAAAGAAGAATTGATAAGAGTTATGTGTTTTACGTTGTTTAGTGAATATTATTACGACTTTTAATATTCTTCACATCTGGACGAGCAGTAAAAATTTTTCACTTTTATTTTAACCAGATATTATAATTTATAAGAGAAAAACAACATAGAAAATTAAACAAAACCCTCAAGATTGAAAGAACTAGATTTTTTAAGAACTTCTTGCTTATTTTGTCCAAATTAAAAATGTTAAAAAATAAATAAATTAAAATTGAAGAAATTTGATGATAATTCGAAGATTGAAGTAACGTGAAAATTATCGAAATGTTTTTCTTGACGTACGACCTGAAGGAGGTTGTTCTTAATACATTTGCAAAAAAAGAAGAAAATTAAACTAGGATTAGGCCTATAATAAAGCTACGTCATTCCGGTAATAACTTACTGAAACAATTTTAAAGCAAATTCTAAAATTCACCCTTCGTTTGAATTGGCTACTATTCAAATGAAATGAATTCGACAGATATGTTCTTTCTGATGACAAAAGCTAAAAATAGGTCGTTCTCAAATGATTCACAAACAACCTGGAATATATTTTTCTATTTGCCACGAGTGCTAAGTGGATTCAAACGCCTGACGTCTGCACATTTTCCCGTTATAACATTTCCTGCTTTTCATTTTCCCTTTAATCGATATTCATATAGTCATTTGCCCAAGTGTCTC
>JAFIDM010073611.1:23703-51154 GCA_023159025.1 Thereuonema tuberculata | reverse complement strand
GCCGCCCAACCAGATCTCCGTTGAGAGGAGAGGATAGCAGTTCGTCTCAGCGGCAGGAGCCGCAAAGGTCTCCCAGTAGAGAAGCAGAGCATAGGACTTCGTCTTAGCGGCAGGAGCCGCAAAGATCTCCAGTTGGAGAAGAGTGTAGAAGTTCGTCTTGGGACAGCAGCCCAACAGAGTCTCCCATTGGAGAAGCAGAGGATAAGAGAACGTCTTCGGGCAGGAGCCCAGCCGGACCTCCCATTGGAGAAGCAGAGGATAAGAGAACGCCTTGGGGCAGCCGCCCAGAGTGAAGTTTTGTTAAAGCCAAGCCCAGTGCATTCGCTAGTATTGACGCCGAGACAACAGCGCCCATTCCCGGTAAGGAACCTGAGAAAACAAATGGCGACTGTGTTCTGGGACGAGAAAGGGATACTGCTTCCTCCCAATACGACTATAAACAGTGATTAGTACTGCAGTTCACTGCACCAACTCCACCGACGCATTCATCAACGCCACCGCAGAAAATGGGGACGTGGCGTTCTTCGCCAACAAGACAATGCGCACCCACATGCCAGTCGCCAGACCATGGCCACCGTGCTTGAACTAGGGATTACTGTGCTGCCACATCCTCCATATTCGCCGGATCTGGCTCCCTATTCGACACAATGAAAGATGTCATGCGGGATAAGAAGTTCACCACCAATGACGACCTTCATGCAGTTGTCCATCAGTGGCGACGGATACACTCAAGAATGGTTTGCTACGCAAATACAGAAGCTGCCAGAACGATGGCAAAAGTGCATAGACACTGCCGGGGAATACCTGTAATATAATCTGTATTCGTTTGGCACTATAATTATTTTGTGGTGACAGTAACCATTTATTGAACAATCATTTCTGAACGCTCCAAGTACAAACATACGCGGATCCATGGGAGGGCTAGTGGGAGCTGTAGCAGATGATCACTACTTTTGATGGTTAGGTGGTCACAAATCATCACTACTCACTAAAAATGGTTCTATCAATTTATATTAATGATTGTAAATTCTCTATAAAGCAGAGTATCATAATCACCATTTTTTTCTGAAAATGAGTTATTTTACTGAGTTATCTTACTCTGTCTTTAATATATTCATTTTTAATTTGCAGAACTTGAATAAATTAGTAAAAAATCCATTAACGAAATATAAGAAGGTGATTGAGGACTTTCGAAGCCATTCTGAAAAAGATTATCACAAATTTTCGGCCCAAAGAGCAGTAGGATTTGTAAAAGTAATGGAATCTGAGGAAACAAGGAGCGTTTCTGTGATGCTAGACAAGAAAAAACGTCAATTATAGAAAACAATAGAAGACAAGACCAATTGTCAAAACAGTCATTTATTGCACAAGAAATAACCTGTCGTTTAGAGGCCACAATGATGAAGGATATTTTGATAGCAACAAAGAATTTTTGTAGTCTTTTAGCTTTCCGGTTGGACTCGGGGACAACGATTTGAAAGCAAATATGAACATATCAGGTGACAAAAGTACAATAAGTAAAACAATCCAAAATGAAATTATCGATTCTGTTGGTGAAGTGGTCCGTTCTGTTATTTTGTCTGATATAAAGAGAGCAAAATAATTTTCAATTTTATCTGATGAAACAACAGACATCAGCACAAAAGAACAACTGAGTATATGTATAAGGTACGTATATCTAAAGAGTATGAATGTCAAAGAAGAGTTTGTCGGGTTTACACAACTGAGTGGTACAACTGGACTGGAAATTAAAAACCATATTACAAATGAATTACAGAACTTTGGCTTAAATTTGCAAGATATAAGGGGGCAGGATTTTGATGGAGGATCAAATATGTCAGGCAAGTTCAGGGGCAGGGTTTGATGGAAGATCAAATATGTCAGGCAAATTCAATGGAGCTAAAGCACTCATCTTGGAAGAACAACCTCTCGCATTCTTTACTCACTGTTTCAGCCATCAATTAAATATATGCCTTATAAAAGCTGTGATATCAAAGCAATTAAGAATATGATTGGAACTGTGTCAACCTTTGTTTCTGCGTCTCCTAAAAGAGTATCCGCCCTGGAAACAGTCATCAGTGAAACTAATATTAGTGAATTAAAAATGAAGAGATTAAAAACGTTTTGTCCAACTCTTTGGGTAGAAAGACACGAGAGTTTGATTGTTTTTAAGGAACTAATTTTACACCTTGCGAAGCTACTTGAACAAATGGAGCATGACTCAAATAGTGAAATGTCAAGTAAAGCCATTCCTGCAGGCGCAGCTATGAAAAGAAGTGATTTTATAATTGCTTTAAAAACAGCTGTTCACTGCTTACCGCATACAATAAAGCTAAGCAAGTTTTTACAGGATCCTAAGCATGATTTCACATCTGCAGTATCCTACTTTTCTGTCGTAATAGAAAGGTTCAAGTTAAGGAGAGAAAATGTTGATGAAGAGTTTAAAGCTGTTTTCATTGCATCAAGTGATACGGCTACGTCAATGGGTGCAGAAATTCATCTACACCATATATGTGCCAAGCAAACTCAAAGAATGATCGTGCAGATGGGAGACCCTGAGTACTACTACAGAGTGACTATTAGTAATTATTATAGAGTGGTAATATTTTTGCCCTGTGTCGACCACTTGATAAAAGAGCTTCAATCTCGCTTCTGTAGTAATCTTCACAAATCTTCTGTAATAATAGTCACAAGCACCTCTTGAAGGATTCGTTCCTTACCAGTTTTCCAAGTTTTCGATTGAAGAAGTTGTGGCAGCAGAAATTTATGAAACAGATTACTCAGCATTACTCAGCTGCGAGAATAGAGCTAAGAGCTGAAATATCTCTATGGACAGCAAACTGCACTGCGTTAGACCCTGGTGAAAATGAAAGGCCAAAAAACTGCATTGAGAGTCTAATTCATTGAAATGAAGATTTCTTTCCGAATATTAGGGTGTTGTTATAAATATTTGCCACTCTCCTGGTTACAATAGCTACAACTGAAAGAAGCTTTTCAACTCTCCGAAGATTAAAGACCTACCTCAGAAGTACTATGATGGAGAACCGACTCAATGGTCTTGCATTAGCAGCCATACACAAGATAGGGAAATTAATGTTGAAGACGTCTTGAACCCTTTTTGCAAGACTTAACCATGACGGCTGGAGATTACGAATTGGGAAAATAACTAATGTGGAAGTAGAATTATTCTATTTTCCTTGCAAATAAAAAATAATATTGCCTTATTATTATGATATGGTTGGTGATTTTGTAACAAGCTTGCATGTATTCATTGTTCTTGCAAATTTCATCATAAAATAAATAATTATATTAAATTGATTTGATTTGGCAATTTTTTACTTGACTACCATGATGGTCAGAGGAAAATATGCTTCAAACTGTGGAGAGCAATTTTGAAAAGAAAGTTTTTGAAAAGAAAAAAGAAAGTTCATTGTAAAAATTATCTGAATTTTTAACATGCAAACATGGTGTTATCCCTCAGTGCAAACAGAAGATAATCCCTCAGGAGCTATAGAACTTAATGGATAGTATATATTTTTTGTTACTAAAAATTAACATGTGGAATTTTTATGAGTAGGCCCCATAAAAAGGTTGAAGGATTTAAATTTGTGTTCTGCTTATGAATTTTTTTTTTCTTAGACGTAGAAGCTTTATTTACTTCTGTGTCACTTAATTTGATTACTGATGCGCTGAAGCACTTTTAATGTAAATATCATGTTAATTTCATTGGTCCCACTTTATATAATGATTTGTTATCTCTTGATTAACGCCATGTATAATATTCAGATTTTTCAATTTAATACTCGTATGTATAAGCAATCCATTGATTTATTTATGGGTCTAGTGGCATCTGCCGCCTTGGCTGAAATATGTATGTGTTTTATTGTAGACTCAGCATTTATGCTTTTTGATTATGGGCAGGTGCATATTCCGCTCTACTGCAGGTATGTCGATGACCTAATTTTCTGCACTTGTAATAAAATTCAATTTGGTATTCAAGATATTTTGAAAGGAATTCACCATGATATTAAATTTAATATTGAGCATGAAAATAACGGTAACATCGCATTTTTGGACGTAGCCATTCATAGATATTGCACCGGCATTACTACGTCTGTTTATCGTAAGCTCACTAACACTGGCGTTACTCTCAATTTCCCATCGGCTTGCTCAAATTCTTTCAAGAAAAATGTCGTCGGCATGGCTGTTTGTAGAGCTTTTAATATATCTAGTTCACTTGAATTATTCAATAATGAGCTTTGTGTTATCCAATGTGTTTTATGTGACATAAAACTTCAAAGAAACCTTGCTCTATTGTCACGTTTCCCCCCCCCCCCCTTATATTTTTTTTTTTACTCTCCTTCCAAACCGTGACACTTTTAATTTGAGATGGAATCGCCACCGGTACCTCTTCTTCTTCTTCTTTGGGTCGTTTAACACGCGTCTGGATCCAGATTGCCACGGAGCCAGTACGCTGTTGTTCGTGTTATGGCTTGTCCAACACCTTGTGTTACATTTTTCCACTTTACTCTGTCAAATGCCAGTTCTTTTCCATCCTTCAGATCTAGTCTATGCTTAGCCAGATCCTATGTCACATGTGTGAGCCATGTTTTCTTGGGTGCAGATTTTTGGACCTTCCAATCAGTGGGTCGTGGTGTCCAGAGTAGTTTGTGTGGTAGGCGGTTTGTATTCATCCAGCACACATGTCCAAACCATCTCATCCTGCATTTTTGTATCTCTTCCATTAAAGTTGGTTGCTTGCAACACCATTCTCTGATGGTATCATTTCTGACTTTGTTGCGTAGTGAAATACAAATACCGGTTTACGCCGAATACTGGGTAAGTAGAACTACTTTCTCGTAAACGCATTCTAAGGGAAGCAAGAACCCTGATCGCTGAATAGCGCAAGATGAAAGGATCCCAAGGGCAACATCAAAGAACCAATGTTGAACGTTCTAAAAAGTTACCTGTGGAGACTGAAGGCTGCGTAGAAACTTTCTAGGGGAAAAGATACCTTATACAGGGGAAAACACTCCTAATCATACAGGTGAAGGGCCGCTAGGCAGTAGAGCAACAACAACTCAACGAACATTGGTGTGGGTGGCGAAACTAAGTTACGAAAATCATACTGGTGTAAACCCGGGTTAATGTGTGCCTTAGATAGTGTTTTGGCCCGAGTAAGTGAATCATAGTATTCCCAGGGAAAATTTGTTTGATAATAACATTAATTTATCTATATCCATGTTTTCAGGTTCTATTTTAAAGGATTAATTCATGTACTATGTATTCAGATTTTGGAAGTTTTATTTTGGTCTTTGGGTATTGATTCTTAGTGCACCAATGGGGGAAGGGAATAGAATCTAATTAACGAGAGAGGGAAAGGATTATCATTGGGGAGAAATTATTTAGGGTTAACTATTAATGTTCACGCCATGTATTCAGTTTCAATAAAAGCAATTATTTGTCAATTGAATTTGTTTATGTCGTTCATTCACGGATTTGGGGTTTAACTGGAGAAAGGTTAAAGCTAAGAAGGGGTCCGTTAGGTAATCCAATTGCTAATCAGTATTTACTTTAATTTGGTTAAGGTTAATGCGTGTTCATAGGTGCTACGACCCGTCTTACTCTGTTGGCCCGGCAGACGAAGTCTGAGCATCCCAAGATACAGGCCTATTACCTTATCTTATTGCAGGTGTATCGGCAAGATCAAAGGTGTGAATGTTTTATGTCACCGCTACACTAACAGATGACTGACGGGTAACCAAATAGGTGGCTGTGAATTTTTTTATATTTTTTTTTGTAGTTCAAGGGCTACAAAGATATCAGTGACACTATTAAAGGTTCTTACAACAACCAAACTTCTTTTAAATGTGATTTAAATGAATTTAATTTTTTTTTTTATTATTTCGTGGCAAATTTTTCATTATAATAAAAATGGCCAGAGTAATTTAAAATCAAAGAATAGAATGGACGGATTAGTAGTAAAAAACTAATTTAATTCTAAATCTGCAAACAAATATGCACACAGGAATTAAAGATTGAAGTCAAACTAATCTTTAATACAATAAATGAATGGCATATTGTTAATTTTTTTAAATAGTTTTAAGATTTTCTATACCTATTTTATAGCGCTCTTAAAAAAACAAATTAACAAGATTATGCTAGCATATACTATCACAATTTTCAGCGAACCCAGTGGGCAGCCAAAAGCAAAAGCATAGAGAAAATGATGGCTTAGAAGCACAAATATTTGTTCTTCTTTTGTTAAAAGTTAAAAACATTTAATGCACATCCTTTAAGCATTAAATTGTTAAGTTGGATATTTATTTTTCCTGGATGCTAGACTAGTAACCAACTCCTCTTAAATAAATGAGAACAGTTTTACCTGCTTTCCTTGATTTTATGCCTTTTACAGGTAACAGAACTTCCTTTGTCGTGTACGGGAGATATTAGGCTATAATGAAAGTGGAGTAGCAATATGAAATTCAACAAAGAAAAATATTCACGGAAAGAGAAACGAAGTAGGTAATAACGGAAAGCAGCGGAATGTAGATTGAAGATTAGCGGTAAGGTCTGGTAGAAAGAAGTGAGGGCCACTTATATGTGATCCTGAAGCAAGAATATTAGTGTGTGCGAGACTTTAAAATTAAAGGTCATTAACTATGTGTTGGTTCGTGTGACTGTGAGGAACCGAGAGAGAAAATCCCAAGTGTCGAGAAATATTTCGAGTTTACAGAGTCCCATAAAGAGAAAGATCCAAGGAACAGAGGAAGGGAGGATTTGCGTGAAAAGACAGCCCAGTGGAGTCAAAATGAAAAGTGTATATTTTTTTTTTTTTTTATTTATTTTCTTTTATAACTCAAGATCCACTCTCTAAAGGTTTCCATTTCATGTATTTCTTTGTGATTGTTTAAGTGTGAAATTTTGATAGTTTCGTAAGGGTTTTCCTTTTTTTTTTAACAGAACCTACCGTTTTGGGGATTAAAATCCAGTTGTTAAATAGATTGGAGAATAGGGATTATGTAAGTTTATTCTAGCTCTAAGGCAACAGCTAATTTCCTGGAGCAAGTCGCCTAAAGCTGTGGGAGGGAGTGTAAATATTTTGTAAATTACATTTTTTTTGGATTGCACTGTTGTTAAAATTGTTGTTTAAATAAATTTCTATTGTTTATTTTTAAACCTGAGGTATTCAAGATGTCAATTTTGTTTTAAAGATATTATCAATTAATTTTTTATTATTGATCCTGCAATACCAATTTGAGTTACTCGAACGAGCCCCTTGACCAATATTGCATTGCCCCAGATTAGGCGACTGTTTTCCTTCCGTTTAAAGGGATTAAGATAAGGAGAGGGAAGGGGGGGAAGAAAAGTCAAAGCCAGTTCGTCCAGGTCTCTCCTTCTAAAGAAACAGTTACCCTTAAACAACCCCTACAATTCCTTCAACAATCAACAACCTGTTCTGCATCTCTACAACACCCAGATTTTCCGTGGCCAAATCTTTGGACCTGGTGTAGTCTCCTCTTTTCAAAACCCATTCGTTACTTTCAATGGAAACTCCTCCACAGAAGAATCGTACCCCCCAGCGTGGCCTCAGTTAGGTGTGGACTTTCCCCTACCTTGTGTCCTTGCTGCCCCGATTCCCAACTCTCTCTCAAGACACATTTTTTCAGTGCTCCAAGGCACAACAGATCTGGAACCAGGCGCTTCCACTCTTTAAAATGCGTCCTGCTTCCTTTCACGATTACTTTAAAGTCTTTGGTGTTTCTGATTCACCTTCCGATTTTATCTCTTCCCTCTTGCGTTTTACTCTTTGGCGTTCTCGCTTTCTCAAATACATCTCGTACCCCTATTTCAAAAATTAATTACAACACTTGTTAAATTTCATTGGAACTCTCGTAAAATTTCCAAGTTTCGTCAACTTTGGAAACACGCCCCTTTCTTAAAAATCACGGCAAAAGGATTTTCCTTTAACTGACCTTCCTCTTAAATACCATTCTTCCTTCTCTTTTTAATTAGATTCGGGAACCTTCCGGTTTGACGATGGATCATCTCCCCGTCTCTTTCTGCTTCAGGTTGACATACCCAGTGCCTAAATGCGGCAGAAGACTGCGTCGGTGGCTGAACTCCAAGTACAGTCACACTCACGACAAAATCGACTGTGCCCTCTCACGGAAAAACTCACAAAACTTGGAATGGGTCGTCCTCCTCCACCAGATGCAATGGATCGCCACTTTCCGGTCCCTCTTCGCACAGGGCCAACCTTTCCGACTTGGTTCCCTGTGTATGCACGTCACATCCGAATTCCCCAATTTGGCCATCTCCAACCGCCCTGCCGGATTCAAGAAGGAACCCATCAGGCAAGCACTCAAGCGCTTTGGACACATTCTTCGACTTCTCGAGGCCGACACTCCACCGGCCTCACCAAGCTACTCTTTGCCTACCCCACCTGACTCCTTAGCGGTCGTCGCCGTCTTCGACCCTCCCATTCCACCCACTGCAACCGAGAATACTACAGACAAGGGAGAACTTCCCTCTTCGTCCTCCCAAGCTATGCTCATTGAGGACGAGAGCGATTCGTCCTCGACCTCCTCCCGAACCATGTCTTTCGAGGGCGATTTGTCCCCCCCTTCTCCTCAAATCACCTCTACGCCAAAGGTTGAGATTAACCCTCCTTCGGAGAATGCAAACCCGCCAAGTGAGGGCGAGGACGTTTTGCTTCTCTCTTCCCCCCAAATCACCTCAACTACTAAGGAAGATGTCTTTACTCCTTTGGAGACTGTAAATCCCGAGAGAAAAGACGAGGAAACTTTGATCCCTTCTACTCCTCAAATCGCTCCTTCACCAAAAGATGATGCCACCCCCCCGGTGGAGATTGCAAATTCGGTTAGAGAGAACCCAAAAGGCCGTCCTTCCGGACCCTCTCCCGGAAGTGTGCCCTCCCACTCTCCCCGATAGCTCGGAAATACCACAGACCTGCGGCTTTTCATTCATCCTAACCGCAGATATCAATAGGTGTAAAAAGACTGGTTGCATTGTTGGAGGAGAAGGCCGGGTCCTCCGCGCCTAAACTGGATTGTACCGTCGTATTTGGGAAAAGCCCTCTTCACGTTTTCATCTTCCTCCATCAAAAGGAGTGGATTTCACTCTTTCTCATTTTGCAACACTCAGGTCACCAAGCTAAGCAAGGTTTCCCTGCATGTCGTTTTGGCACACAGGGACTTTTATCGACACCTTATTTCCTCTCGGTTTGACAAAACTAGGTTCCTCGAGGCCTTGGGACGTTTCCGTAAGAGGCTCGAGTCACATTCCATTTGGAACTCCCCGGCCTTCGCCCTGCGGCGAACATCCAAGAAACTTGCCCCTGCTTCCAGGGAGGAGCTGGCCGAGGTTCCCTCCCTTCTGGAGGATAATGACTTGGTGTCTCCCTATTTCCAGTAGTGGAGCTTCTCGTCCCCATGAGGAACACTTCTTCTCAAGTCCTCTTCTTCTCCTTGTCTTTGTAGCAGTTATTTTACTTTTCTTAAAGGGTTTCACTCCTTTTTCATTGCCATCCTTGTACTTGAAAAACATGTTACCCTTCCCTAATTTTGTAAACCCGCAACTCTTTTCAAGGGTCTTCCCCTTTGAATGTTAAAAGCTTTGTTGTTTCCCTTTGCCCTCTTGGCGAATTTTGTCAGTGAGTCTCTGTACCCTTTCGCTTGGAGGCCACAATCATAATCATGTAATTGCGGGTTCTCTTACCCCCCAATGTTTTCCCCCTTTTTGGGTCAATTCTTTTCCCATTTTATACAACAAATTGTATCCCTTCCCTTAAGCCTGTAAACCCGCAACCTTTTCAAGGGGCTTTCCCTTCAGAATGTTAAATAAATTTTGTTGTTTACCTTCGCCCTGGTGGCGAACTTTGTCAGTGTGCCAGGCCTGCCGACTAGAGGCCACAATTATTACTATGTAATTGCGGGTTCTTTCCCCCCCCCTTTTTTTTTACTTTTTCACCCCCCAAAAAAAAGAAAAGAAACAAGTTGTTTCCACATGTTTTGGGAAGCAAGTAAGTTGAATTTCTAGAACAATCTTGCCCTTGCGGCACTTTATGCAAAACATTTCGATTATTTCCAAATTCCCCCCTTTTTTTTGGACTTGGTCTGTTTTTGTTACCCCTCTGGCTCCTTGTCGAGCACTTATATAACT
The DNA here is from genome assembly GCA_023159025.1 of Thereuonema tuberculata. NCBI lineage: Eukaryota > Metazoa > Arthropoda > Chilopoda > Scutigeromorpha > Scutigeridae > Thereuonema > Thereuonema tuberculata. Next base: position 40,969 of record JAFIDM010073611.1, on the reverse strand, counting down.
TTTTTATAACCTTTTTAATTTTGAAATCACTCATTTATGCAATCTTCCCCCCCCCTCCCCGTTTTTTTATTAAGAATTGTCCACCATGATCATCCTCATTGTTGTACACTCACAGGTCCACCTTCATACCAGTACATACCACACCTTCATTTGTACATCCTTCAGAACGAAGGCAGGATTTACTGGATCGGCATGAAGCAGCATTTGCGATAGCATTGCTTCATTTCAGATGTTTAAATAACTACCTTCTCACCCTACACCAGGATGGTTTTTCCATTTGGGAAGAATAATTTGTAATGCTGTACAAAATTACAATGAAGAGTGATAAGCCATAACTGTTTGTTTCACTCAAAATATTTACTGACTTATGCACCTTTCACAATGGCATTTCTATTGACAGCAAAACATTTCAGTACATTCTGGACAATGAAGTGAAATGTAATAAGTGAACTAAGCTTGATTCCATCATTAGTGTCTTAAATGTCTATTCACCTGAAACATTAAAGATGTTGATTCATCCAAAAACTGAGATGCAGCAACCAAATGTTTTTCTAATGTCACTAACAGATGACAGCATATATCACAAAGTGAAATTTCTTCTTGAACAAATCAACTTTATGTTAATGAAACAGGTAGTTATAGTTATTGTGGGCTGCAAAACTTTATTTCTCTAATCCTTCTGCTACAGAATATTGAGAAGCAGTAATACCCTTACTCCACCAAATCCAAATCATTTAACAAAACTTTGCAAAATTGTTGGTGGTGACACAACTGAAGTGAACAACACCCATATTTCATATCTTAAAAAGTGAAATGCTCCAAGAGCACGAAAAGATTGTGAACCTCTTACTTGATGAAATTTATGTATGCCCATACAGTTACAAAGGTGGTTGCATTGTTGGTGGTGCAGAAAATAAAAATGAACAAGCAAGCACCATTCATTGTTTCATGATAATGTCTTTATTATCCAAAAATAAAAATGTTGTGGCATTGTTCCCAACAAAAAAATATGACTGCAGCTGATTTGCATAGATATACGGTATGAACTAAAATGTACAGTACTGAAACTCGTGCATCTCGAACACGTGGTTGCGTTTGTCGAAGGGGTATAGCTCCAGTTGCACGTGTTCGCAGTAGTGAAAAGGAAGTTGTGTTGTGCAGTTGTTGTTGGAAATGGGTCTCTCGACAGAAGAAAAAGTATTCATAGTTGAGCATTATTTCCGCTCATACGGAAGCGGTCGTGAAGGTGGACCGAGTTTGAAAAAGGTGGCAGAACAAATCCAAGAGGAATTTAATAAAACGGCACCAAGTAACATAGTTATGCTGTCTATTGTTACGAAATTTCGTCTTGTGATAGTGTACTGTGTCAATGGAAGGGGAAGTCGGATCGACCAGTAACTATTTCGACAAATGAGAATCGCGCACATATCTCCAGCCGGTGCTGCATTCGCCCAAATGAAGTCTACGACAAATGGCCTTGAAACTGAACGTCAGCAGTACGTCCGTTCGCCGATTGTTTAAGAACATAGGTGGATTTCCGTACCGGATACAGATTGGACAATGCTTGACAGAGCCAGATATGAGAGCCATGATGGTTTATTGTGGAACATTTTTGGCCTTGGTGTAGGAGGATCCAGATTTCTTGAATAATGTGTGGTTCTCCGACGACATTACGTCGGCTACATCACTTGAACGGCTACATCAATCGCCAAACTTGCTTTCTTGGTTTTGAGCAGCCAGATGTAATGTAGTGAAGCTAAATGTTAATATTTATTTTTGATATAGTACATTTGTTGAAATTTACTTATTAGGAACAACTGGTTAAACCAGTCTTCAACAAACCAAACTTTCTTCTATCCCAATATTAAAAATTATAGAGAATTAAATGTTGCAAGTTTGCTGCATTTAAAACAAATTTATTATGCAGAAAAAGCCCAAACTATCAAACAGGCTCCAAGATTATCTCAGTTTCATGAAATAAATTGACAGCATATGAAACATTTTGTCGTTCTGTTGAAGTTGGAAATAAAAGTTTCTGTGTTGCACTGGAGATGTGCAATTCTAAATTTATTGCAGACTTTATAAAAACAAAGGAATTTCTTTCATACATTAAGTATTGGTGGAGGATTGTCAATGTAAAGCAGCTATTGAAAGGAAAGTTACTACGTGACACCTATCAACAACCAATAAGAAGCTCGTTGGATGATAGCGTTACATCTCTGAAGGAGAAATGAGGTACCTGGTTAGATGTTTGGAACAAATTTTCTCTACTTCCTGCAGAAACAAAGGTGGCACTAAATCTTTCAAGGAAAGATGGAATGCTCTCAAAAGAAACAGCATTAGCATTAAAGCACACGACCGATGCTTTTATTGAAATTATAAATTACATTTTCAAAGTGATACAACCAAAGTATATATTACTAGAAAAATGTCAAACTGATGGTTTGGAAGCACGATTTGAACAGTATCATCACCTTTGTTGTGGCAATTACCATATATCTTTGCAACAAGCACTTGACTCTGAGCATAAGCTTAAAGTTTTCAATTTATTAAGGATACAATCAAAGAAAGCTGATCAATTTCACATTAAAGATTTGATATGTAATTCAGAACCTGATGAAAAGGATGTTGAGGTTCCTGAAGTTTTGGATGAAATCATCAATTCTAATGCACCAGAGGTTTCGTCATCTACAATGTCTGTCTTAATATACATTGCAGGCTATATTGGCAATGCAGTAGGAAGAAAAGTGAAATGTAACTACTCTCTCTCATTAATTGCTTGTAGTAGAACACTTGAAATATGAATCATCAGAAAATGTTCTCCAGTACTTGCAACTAATAGATAGAGGTGGTCTGACTTGGCCTACTGAATTTACATGTAAAATTATTTTACTAAAGAATCAAAACAAGTCAGCACCTGACTAAGTAGAACGTTGTTAACATGCAGTTTTCACATTGTTTAACAGCAAATTAGATGGCTGACGTTAGTTGTGAAGACATCGAGTGTCCTAAAAAGACTGGAAAAAAAAACACGAAAGATTCATGGTAGGAAATGAGATGATGCAAAGCGCCAGAGAGTGCAAAGTCATGTTGCTGGGCCAGACTGCCACTGTAAGCGTTTCCAGTGTTTTACTATGATAAACGAAGCAGAGAGGGCTGATATCCTATGAAAATTTAACAGTTATGAAACTAGAAATGAACAGTACTCTTATTTAAGTGGCCTAATTAGAGTAAAACCAATTAAACAAAGACGTCCAAGGAATGCAGATGGAACACAATCTCTCCATGACCATGCTTACGAATACTTCCTGCAAGTTATGCACGGAAACAAATAGATTGAAACTTCTGTTTGCCACAAAGCATTCATTTCAATCAACGGAATAACGAACCTTGTAACACAAACAGTAAAGCAAAGTTTAGCTGACGTTGGCTTGTCCCCCAAAGATGGCAGAGGCAAACATGATAACAGACCAAACAGAACACCGCATGAGGAACGTCAGCATGTGCATGACCATATTCAAAGTTTACGAGGAAGAAAACCACACTATAGTTTGTGAAAATCACAGCGTATTTATCTCTCTGAGGATCTGATTATTACAAAATTGTATGCTTTATTCAAGAAAATTAGAAAACTGCCGCAATTAGAATACTTCTGGCATCTCGCCTTTTCCTATATAAGACTGAATTTTGTATTTGTTTTATTTTATTATGTAATTGCATCTGAAGAAGCCAGCCTGGGCGCTGGAGAAAATCGATTCATGTGAGCTTTTTTAATTTTGTAATTATTGTTATTTAGTCTTGTGCGTTGGGCTTAAATGTTTTATATTAAAGTAATTTCACGCACGTTAATGTTATATTATTTATTATTCAAGAAAAGTATCCTAAAACAAAAGTTGTGACACATACAGAAGAATATTTAATGAGTCCTACAACGTCTCACTTGGCTTACCACGAACTGATACTTGTAGTATCTGTGATGAAGGGAAAGCGACAGAAACACATCTGGTTCAACTACTTGGAACAACTCGAAGAGTCATGACGAAGCTGCTATTAAAAAGCAGGAGAAAGAATTGGCAAAACAAAGATAAAATTAAACTACATATAAAGAAAGCCCAACAATTCTACGACAGAAAGCGGTCAGCAAAAATGAATGCACAAAAATGTACTGTTACAGTTGCAGCTTGTTTTGATTACAGCAAAAACCTCTCTTTACCTAACATAACGACCAACGATGTATATTACAAGCATAATCATGAGCTGCCAAAAGCTCTCATATTATACCTTTACGTGCATATTCTTGCAAATAGCAAAGCATTTTATTATTGTTATGATGAATCAGTAGCACGAAAAGGTTGCAATGATGTTGTGTCACTAGTTAAGGACTTTATTACGAATCTCGTAGATCCACATGTGAAACATCTACACTTGTTTTGTGATAGCCATGATGGACAGAACAAGAACTTCACACTTGTGCGGTACTTGCATCGTTCTGTTTATATTGAGAAACAGTTTGAAACAGTGACTGTCACCTATGTTACGTGGCCATAGTTATATGGAGTGTGACAAAAACTTTGCACTAATCAATCAAAAATCTGAAGGTAACATTCCAACCGAGTGGTCAGAAGTGTTCCGCAAGGCTAGGAAAGAGCCAGACCCCTTTACTGTAATAGACTGTAGGCAAACCTTGTTTCGGAATTACGAGACATTCTTCAGAAGAGCAGCAATTTACCGACTTACATGTTCATTAACTTTTTGTTTACAGAAAACTCGCGAACTCCAGTTTCGACAGGATTCAGAACTGGTTTATCATCGCGATAACTATAACGGACTGTGGGGATCCTCAAAACTGTTGAAACCCAAAATAGTGCCACAAGAACCAGCACTTCACAAGCTGCCTTGCCTGTATCCTGTTGGCAACCCTATCAACACAAAAAAGTATAAAGATTTGCAAGACCTAAAAAAGTCTATCTTATCAAAGTACCATGCCTTCTTACGCTTTTTATTACTTATTTAATGCAACAATTGCACACAATAATTTATTTATAATATTTAAACAGGGAATAAATGATTATTTTGTATAACTCCTGGTATGAGTGGGTAAGTAATGGTTTTAAAACATTGCCCAAATCTAAATTAATAATTTTTAGACTGCCGATTCTGATATAATTTAGGGATTTGGTGATTATTTCTTTTATTTGAAAAAATTAAAATTGGTACTAAAAAGCCTTTAAGCCTTGTCAAAAGGGAGTTTTGATTTCAACTACATCTATTTTAGATTTACAAAACCATCTTTGAAATGAAAAGAATTACAATTTTGTTTTGACAGGCAGTATCCCTCCAGATTGCTTGGAAAATTTCATTTCCTTAGTGAGAGCCAAACAGCCTGTACCAAATGCTCTCCAATTTAAAACCAATTTAAAATTATTTATGCTTTCACAGTATATGAAGGATATATCCAAAGGAAACTTTTTGAAAGACGATAGGGAACAAGCTTCCAATTTTTTTAGAAATCTTGCAAAAGAGACCGCTAACTAAGCCAGCAGGTAAAGAATTGAGTTGCCAACTTTCAAAAGTTGGAACTCAACAGTGCAGAAATGAACTCTTTATATTGCATTTCTTGCTAACTGCTCACAAGTATCCAAAAAACAAATAGGGGAAGGGAGGGCAAGATGGAAGGAGCAGGTAAGGTGGAAACTACCCAGAAATCCAAAACACGTTACACGACGATCGCATCGCTACGCAGACAAAGACACGCGGCCATCTTGAATTGACGAGCGAAGTTCAGTCTGTTTTGCGCCAACCAGTGCAGTGTGCATTTGTTTTGTTACTTCGACAGCGGATTGTTATCGAAACATTCGATATTTGCAGTGAAACTGTTTGAAAAATGTAAGAAATATTACTATTTTGTTTTGACAGTAAATATCTATTAGGAATCGATTGTATGAATTGATATTTATAAAAAGAACGAAAGTGTTAGGGTACAGATGCGTTAGTATTATTATTAGGACCGGCGTACAGGCAAGATGGAAACGTTTCCATCTTGACAGTGTGAAATTATTATAAGTCTGTATTTTATTTCCTCTCATTAATGGCGTATTTGTTCTTTCTAGATTGTCTTCAAATATAAAAGAAAGACTTTGTAGAGGGTCATGGACGGAAGAAACAATGCATAAGGCGAAGGATGAGGCAAAAACCACTATTATAAGTTCAGCTTCAAAAAAAATTTGGAATTCCGATCGGAACTTTACATCGCTATATCAAAAAAGGTGACGCTTCCAAAAATCTAGATAGGTTTCAGCCTGTTTTCTCAAAGGAGCTTGAGCAGAAGATTTGTGACCTTGCTATTGAATGAAACACGCTATTTTATGGTCTACAGGAGTTAGCTTATAAGGTGGCGACATTAAATAAGATTCCGCATCCTTTTACTTGTGAAAAAGTTGGGAGAGGAAAGATTGAAGGCTTTATGAAAAGACTTCCCCAACTAACATACCGAATGCCGGAACCCATAACCATAGCTCATAGCTTTGCTTTCAATCGCACTCAGGTGGATCGCTTCTATGATAACCTATGGGATGTTCTTTCCCAACATCAGTTTATGACAAGACCAGACGACATATATAATATGGATGAGACTGGTGTCAAGACTATTGCTTCCCGACCCCCTAGAGTAATTTCTGTAAAAGGCAAAAGACAAGTAGGGGTTGTTGCTAAAGCAAGAAAAGAGACAACTTACCACAATAATCTGTGCTTGCAGTGCTACGGGTCGCTTCATTCTACCTTGTTTTATATTTGGGCAAAGACAGAATGAAAGAATGCTTTTTGGACGGAGCTCCCAAGCTTGATGTTCTGATTCTGGCTGGATAACTAACACTATGTTTAACAATTGGTTACAAATATTTATAGAGAAAACAATACCAACAGCAGACAAATTGGTTTTATTGATTCTAAACAACCACACTACTCATCAGAACCTATAAGCTTTAAATTTAGCACGAGAAAAACATGTGATTATGGTCAGCATTCCTCCGCACACAAGCCCCAAGCTGCAACCATTAGAAGTGTCAGTCTACCTCTCATTTAAAGTGGCGTTTGAGCAAACCATTGATACATTTCAAAAGAATCATCCTGGGAGAAGAGTAACACAGTTCGATATTGCCAGACTTGTTTGCACTGCCTATGAAAAAAGGGCTACTGTGCACAATGCCACCAGCGGTTTTAGGAAGGCTAGAATTTTTCTGTTTGACAGAAATTTATTCAGTGATTTAGATTTTGCTCCAGCCTCCATGTATGAAAATGCTCCAATAAATGAAATTGATGAAAATGTTACTGAGACTGATACGGGAGACAAAACTGCTGACGCAGATAGTATAGAAGATTCTGTCTTAAACAGTGATACTGCTGCAGTGTCGGAAGGCTGTGAAAACATGCTATGATTGTTGAAAGAGACGATGTTAACAAAAAAGAAAAAAATGCAGATAGGCCTACTGACATATTAAAAGTAGCACAGAATGAAGAAATGCGTTCTTCAAACATTAATTATTATTACTTACATTTTCGCTTATCTATCAAGGCTGATTAAAATAAAAGATTTATGCTATGTTGTTTTCTTTTTTTTACAACACAAAGTTCGACCTTCCATCTTGCCCTCCTCTCCCCTCAACACTGCGAAATGTGCTGCCAGCGTTGGTGGTCATTCGCCTTACAACCTTGAATACGTAAGACTTACACAGATTAAGAGCTTTAATGACAAAAGTTTATTTTTTTTTTGTAAAAAAGAAACTTTTGATTACATCCTAAAACTCGAAGAAATTTTTCAGAATTACAGTATATTGGTTTGATTGAAAATGAGGAAGGGGATGGAAACAGTTTCTTGTTAATAAAATGAATCATATAGAAGCAGAGCTAATTGAAACCTGCCACAATTTGAAAGAGGTCATTCTTAATAGATATGTAATATTTAAGACTAAAAATTCATTCGGGAAAAAAAAAGGGAAAAGTTTGCTTTTGCAAGGGGAAACGCATGTGGGGCTCCGGGAGATGTGTTGTGCCTTTGCCATGATTTAGAAAATAAGAATTATACGATTTATGCAGACAACCTCTTCAGTAGTATTCCATTGGTTCAGAAGTTGCGTGAAAAGAACATTTGGTATGTTGGTACCATTCGCAACAACCGATTGATGGGAGCTGATAAAAAGCTAAAATTAACTAAAGAACTGCAGAAGCAAGGACATGGATGTTCATCAGTTGCAACATCTGCTGATGACATCAGTCACCAGATGGATCGACAATTCTGCTGTAACAGTAGTACCATCTTATGCAGGAAGACAACCTGAAGGTACAGCTACAAGATTTAGTAGAAAGGACAAAATATTTATTGACATTCAACGCCCTCACTGCATTGAAATATATAATAAACATATGGGAGGAGTATACCTTACGGATTCCCTAGTAGCCCAGTGTAGAAACAATACCCGGAATTTACGCTGGTATAGGCAAATTTTTTACCATACGGTGAATGCATGGATTCTCTGGAGACTAGGTAATAATGAAATAATGGATTTATTCGAATTCAAAAGCCGAGTGGCAACAGGACTAATCTACACAGGAATTTTGAAAATATATATATATTAAAAAAAAAAAAAAAGAGGATGACCATCTGACAATAAAACTAATACTAGGTTACCAAAAAAGAAAATTGTACGTTCTGTAATGAAAGAATTACGATTTGATGGAGGATCACACTATCCTACAAAATCTGGTGCTCCCCATGCCAACAGATGTCAGGCAATTGATTGCAGGAGCAAAACAAGATATATATGTGATAAATGTAATGATCCAGTGTGCCCGGAATGCATGAAGTACTTCCATGAAAGAACAAATTTCTGATCTTTGACAAGCATGTAAAATTTCAAGATTTACTTTTATTTTATGTAAATAAATATATTAATTATGCATTCAATGCTTAAGTATTGTTTATTAAACTATATTACATCAATATTTAAAAATATATTTTCATAACTTATTATATTTAATTTAATGCAAATATTAGATGGAACCCTTCGTTGAACATATGGTCACCAAATGCGCAATGTCCTCATATGAGGACAGCATAATTTTATAATTATTATTTTTTTAATTAACAAATACAAAGTTGATGTCTTTTATATGAAGTCTTAGCAGCTATAAAATGGGGACAAAACTTTTTTTTCAGATATTTTTTAATAATTCGGATGACTGTCAATGAGGACTAATGTAGCAAAAAAGAAAACCGAAGCAGCAGAAACAAGAAAATCGACAGTGCAGAAAAACACAGCTTTACTGGTAGGGGAAAAAAAAATGTAATAGTTTAATAAATTTCCAATTTTTCATATTAATTTGGATGTCCAGAACTGGTATAGGTTATGTTTCAAGATTGGTTCTTAATAATTTTAAGTTTTTAATTTTAGGTGTCCCGAAAAGGTTTCGAGCTACTGTCAGAAGATGATCAGCAAACGATTTTGGAAAGGATGAATTCTTTTGAAGATAAGAATACTCAGGATTCCCTCTTGCACAGCTTAATAGAAGCACAACATGTGGTTAGAGAACACAAGTCAGAGATCCAAAAACCAAAAGGTAGAATCATGAATTTCAAATATTCCAAGTGAGGGGCATAAAAACTGAAGTATGTAAAACAGCATTTCTAAATTTACATTGTATAGGTGAAAAACATGTACGCAAACTTAACCCTTCAAGCTGGTAGAACATACATGTGTACGGTCCCATGAGTCTGTCTCTCAGCCGGTTGAACGTACAGGGTACGTTCTCTGCAGGGGTAGATAATTGGCGGCCGCCCGCGGCTAATTTTACAGCTGAAATCTGTAATTTTCCACTGACTGAAAGACAATGAAAAAAGCTTTCATTTTATTGGTCAATTTTAAATTTTCGCGCTCTAGTTTAGCAATTAAGGAATTTTCTTTCAGCTTCTTTCTTCTTTTAATTTGGTTGTGATTCATGGCAACTTCAACAAAACAGCGTGCGCTCACTGACGATGAAATCCAATTAATTTTGGATGATTCTGATGTTGAAGACGTTAATATAAACAATGAAAGTGATTCCTACAATTGTGTCAGTGAAGGAGATACTGAAAATAGTGAAGATGAAATTGATTCGGATGGAATTTCTAGTGTTCAATTGCCGGCCGCAACAGGTGCGGATTATTCGTGGAACTGGAATCCGGTAAGTTCTCAATACAGACCCACTAAAGTGAATTTTTCTGGCGAAAATGGACCCCGAAAAACAGTAAGTTCTATTTTAGAAAGTTTTTTACTATTTTTCAATGCTATGCTTTTGGATATTATTATTATAGAGACGAATCGTTATGATGAACAATTTATAGGTTCACATCAGCTGACTCCAAGGTCAAGGTGTCATTCCTTCACACCGACAGACAGGAATGAGCGGCTTCTTTATTTTGGATTATGTATGCTAATGGGAATTATTCAAAAGCCAACATTAAAATCATATTTTTCAAGAAGCAGCTTAATTGAAACCCCAGTATTCTCAGACACCATGAGAAGAGATAGATTTGAATTGCTTTCAAAATTTTTACATTTCGCCGATAATTAAAAAAAAAAAAAAAAAATGAATTCACAGGTTTCAAACATTTGTTTAAAATTAGTTCTGTTTTAACGGTTTTAAATCAAAATTTTCAGTCGGCATTTTCTCCAGGTGCCAATATTTCAATTGATGAATTGCTAACTTTGTGGAAAGGAAGGCTATCGTTTCATCAGTATATCCCAATGAAGGCTGCAAAATTTGGCATAAAAACGTTCGAATTATGTGATTCAAAAACAGGTTATCTTTGGAATTGTATTGCATATACTGGACAGGATACTGAACTTGACTAAATTTAGTAGCCAGTTAAATGGAAAAACGTCAAAAATTGTTTTAAAATTAATTGAACCACTTTTAAATCAGGGCAGATGCCTAAGGATGGATAAATTTCTATAACTCTTCGGAATTGGCTTTGTTATTAAAAAATCAGGAACAAATGTAGCTGGAACATTAAGATTAAATAGAAAAAAATGTGTCTTCAGAAAATAAAAACATAAAATTAAAAAAAGGGGAAATATTTGCTGAGCAATGTTATGATGTAATGGTGATGAAATGGAAAGACAAAAAAGATATAGCAATGATTTCCACCTTTCATAATGCAGATACTGAAACAATAAAAAAAATGGAAAAACAATAGTTAAACCCAAATGTGTATTAGAGTATAATTTGTCAATGGGGGAAGGGGGGGGAGTTGATTTAAAAGATAAAAAATTGCAACCTTACCTATTAGAAAGAGAAAAAAAAAAATGCATGAAATGGTATATTAAATTATTCAGGAGACTTTTAAATGTAACAATTCATAATGCGTTTATATTGTATAATTCCAGTAATGATCAGAAAGTTGAACATTTACAATTTAGATTGGAACTAATTCAACAACTGCCGTCAATCAATACTGGATTTGAATGTGTGAAACGAGGTAGGCCATCAATTAATCCTTCTCCATCACGGCTGACAGAGCGTCATTTTATAGAAAAAATTCCACCAAGTAATACTAAAAAAAAGCCACAAAGTGCTGTCTGCTCTAAAGATGGTAAGCAAAAGGAAACCATTTATTGGTGCCCAAATTGAGAAGTTGGACTTTGTTTAGTGAATTGCTATAAGATTTATCACACAAAATTATATTTTTAATGATTTATTATTATTTTTCCAGGTAAATATTCGTAAAAAAATATAAATAAAATAGATTAGATTGTATATTAAGTCATTGTTTTCATATTTAAAAAATATCAAAGTTCTAAAACTTATCATTAAAAAGAATTTAATTATAGAATAAGAGTGTAACAAAATGAAGGGAATGTGTAAAAACAAATACAGCCTGAGAGACATGTGCAATGAAGAGACTCACCGGCCTGAAGGGTTAATAAGCTGCTGATAACTGGTCCTATCGATACGAGAGAGAAATCTATTGGAAGTCGACATAATGTGGTACCTGGTTCTACATGTTCTCTCATTGCTAAGCAAACTGAATCATTTCCAGTTCATGAAGTACACTATTCTAACACATATAAAGAACAAATATTTGCCTGCATCTCTGGATGTTAAACAAATGTTTACAATGTTCAAAAAATTACATCCAGAGCTGGACGTGAAATACAAATTCTATTTGAAGTATTTTCAAGAGAACTATAATTTCAAGTTAGGACATCCTCAAATTGATGTGTTCTACATGTGAGGAATTCGGTCAGAAACTTAAAAGTCCTCACCTAAATGACAATGCAAAAAAAGAAGCAGCTGCTGAACTGATAGTTCATAAATGCAGAGCAAACAAATTCTACAGAAAGTTGAGGTCTATGAAAGAACTGGTCAGAAAAATGAAAATATCATGGCGATTGCGATAGATTTTATGCAAAACTTGCCTTTACCCCACATTCCTGTTCAGAAAGTTATCTCTTACCAACAGTTGTGGGCGATTGAATTTTGTGTCTACAATTTGAAGACTGGTAAAGCTAAATTTTTTTCATGCAATGATGTTAACGCCTAAGACATAATAAGAATGGTGACTTCTGTTTAGTTTACGCAGCGACCTTAAACTGGGGGGGGGGGGGGGGGGCAGTGAAAGCAACTTAAATTTATACATAGTGTTTTAAGGGGCAGCTACGTGTTGATAGGAAATGACTAGTCGCACGTGCGTACTATCTAGGTCACGATCTCTTACCACGTGTGGAATCGCAGCCTTTTATCACTCTCCAATATTAATCAAAATATTGAGATATGACTGCTGAACCATCAACTTCGATGACTAATAATTTCGCAGGAGCTGAAGAAATCGAAGTTTTGACCGAAAATACAGCTTCATCGAGCAGGTGAGTGTTCAAATTTTCATGATTATTATAGTAATCATTGTTGTTTAAAATCTGTCAAGCTTTTTGTATTTATTTATTGTTTTAGAAATTGCCAATATTACTTGAAAACAATTTATAATAAACGAGTTTTCAGAAAAGAAATACTTGAGAAAATTTAAGCATAAAAAATAATATAATTTTACCTCGAGTGATTGGATTTTAGGACTAAAGTCCACATGAAAATTTAAAAATTTTAAATATTCTTGAAGCCACGTCCTACTGTGGCGAAAGTTAGGGACTCCTGTTTTTAATTTTATAAGTTTTAAATTTTAAATTTTTAATGTAACAATTTTTAGACTTTGTGTGCGGGCTGGACTTTTTATCATTTAAATATTCTTATTAACCCTTTCATGCCTGATGTCCACTGTAGTGGACGGCTGTAATTGGCTGCTTTATTTTTAAGCAGCTAAGATTTACTCTGAAAATGCATGAAGTCCATTGGAGTGGACTCAAGGCCCCCCTCTACAAAAGACCATGATCCGAGGCCGAAATTTTTTGATCACGTGACCAACTTAGTGCTGTGTTTCCTCATCGATTGCTGTTCATGAAGATGTACAATCGACATTCCGTATTTTTTATTATGTTAGTATATTACCGAATACAGAAGAGCCTTCCTTACAAAGTGCTGGATTTATGTTCATATATATATATATTCCATTTTGATTAGTAATAGTAAACAAATGAATTGGCGGAAAATTTAAATGTTAGCCTAAATGCCATGTGGTAGTTGATCGATTTCAAACAAATATTTCAGCACAAATTCACATTTAAGCATTGACTGGTTTTTGTTTTTTCTTATTTTTCATTATTAAGTTGTATCCTAATTTGATTTACAGTGAGAAAAATAAAATCACAAAAATATGATATGTTGAAAAGTTTTTGAATAGTTTGTTCATGCCACTTAATAAACCAAGATAAGAAACTCTAAACAATGAAAATTATTATTATTGTTTGAAATTCTTTAGTAATAATAAATGCTGAGTTATTTAATGAAATGTAGGCTTTTTTGATGATCAGTTATATTAGTATTTTGACAACTTAACGAAAATGAAGTGTAGATCGTTAAAAATAAAATCACATAATATTTGCTTGCTTTGCTGAAATCAAGCCAACTATCACTTATAAAACATAAATAGATCTCGCCAATCTTGTGAATAACTGTTAAAAACAATTACATATTTCATTTCTGCCAAACAAATTTATTATTAAACTTGAAAGAAAGAGGAAATTGTAAAGTGAATTCATTAATCCTGATTTTAAGTTAAAATTAGGTCCAAAATTACTATACCTTGTAATGGAAGGTGTTTTACGTGTGTTTTAAGTTAACATGGAATGACTGGGTTCTGCAATACTCCAACACTCCAATGCCGTCATTAAGGGCGATACTAATTATCTAACCTTCATTCATTGTCGTGATAACAATCACTCTCTGGACCTCCACAATCCCACCATCATTTGTCGGGAGAGTCACCATTTCAAGTGCAAATGCAAAGAAAGCTTCTTTATTATCACTGACAGGCTGTGTTACAACGACAACCTATCAGTTTTCACTATTCCCAAATATGGATTCCACAAATAATTCCAACCCCGGATGTTATATATATATATATATATATATATAATTCCTCTTCATTCCAAATTTCCCCTTCTTGTTCTCGTAACTGGGTTTTGCTGTCTCCCTTCATCTCTCACCCTCTCCACAAGGTTCTTCCCCACTCCCTTTCTAGCCCCCGGCCACAGGGCCCAATGCCAAAACCCCTAAATCCCGAATGGTTCCGTCCAACTCAAACGTCCGTTGTATCTAATTTCTTATTTTCGAATATGTTATTCATTTCTCCGCTTGAGAACGAAGTGTAGATCACTTCGAAAGCGCTCGCATTTATTGTATTCTTATTTATGTATTTTATTAGAACTGTGTGTGGTGGCCAGAACCCAGTCATTCCATACTATACCTTGTTTATTGCATTTTCACAATGATTGACATTATCATTGGTTTCAGGATTACTATATACACATAACAATGCCCAGATGTTGTAGTGTGAGCGGATGCAAATCCAATTATAGATCAGAGAAGGAAAGTGTGATCACTTTTTGTATTCCAAAAGATGAACCAAGAAGAAGCCAGTGGCTTCGTAAAATACCAAGATTTATCAGGAATAAAAAATCCAATTATAGGCATAAAACATTTTGAAGAGACAGCAATAATTAGAAGTGATAAATGTGTAGTGAATGGTGAAGTAAAAGAATTTCCACAAAAACTTCCAAAATTAAAAGGTACTGTACCCACAATATTTCCTAATTTGCCAAAGTATCTATCAACTGTAGCATCATCATCAAAATGACTCGCAGATGTTCAAGAAGCAAATTTAGAAAAGGCTATCAAAGAGAGTCTTCTAATTAGCAAGGAATATATTGAAACAAGAGCAGTTCAAAATCTTTGCGATATCAAGAAACATTTTGACACTAATAAGCATAAATTCAAGAAGGAGTGGCTATTAATGGAATTTGACAAACAAAGTGTATTATGTTTAATGAATATCAAAAAGGATGTGCCTTCCATTATTGGCTCAATTAGTGTAAAAACTGATTTAGTTTTTGATTTATGTTTAAATGGTTATAAATTAAGTAAAAATAAATATATCCTGAAAACATTCATAAAGTAAGAAGTTTGAATGATTTAGAAACACTTACGGGTTTTATTGAAGGAAATTCTAGAGATGACGAGAAACAATTAGAATTAACAGATATACTAGATTTGTTACAAAAATATATGTTAACTAAGACAGAGTGTCTCCTCAACTATCATTTAATGCAGAACAGATTAGGTATGCCACTATTACTGAAAATAATCTAAGATATAATGGAAATACTAATTTTTGCAGCATCAGTATTTACACATTCATCCTCAACCTATCAAGTTCTATATGACAGTAAATTTGTACATATTCCTCTCATTTGAAACATGAGAAAATTATTTAGTAGTTTAAGATTATCAGCTGATATTGAGAATAGCATAGAATATTTGAAATCTAAGAAAGAGTTTTTAAAAAGAACACTAGCTTCTTGTTAATCTGCAATTAGATGAAATATACATTAATCCACAATTAAATTTTACAGGTGGCACTATATATGGATGTAGTACAAGAGATTCATCAAATATTGCAAAAAAAGCTCAGGTATTCATGATTATAAGTATCCTCTCAAAGCATAAAGATATTGTGACTATTATTCCTGTAAATTGCTTAACATCTAATCAACTAAAAAATATGTTGGTAAATGTCCTAGAGAATGTTGAGAAAATTGGTTTTCGTGTTCTTTCCTTTATTTCTGATAACAATGCTGTAAATAGAAAAGCTTTTGAATTGTTCACTTCTAATTCAATTCTTCAACCTGTAATAACTCATCCTCTTGATCCAAAGAGAAAGTGTTTTTTTTTTTTTTAATTTTTGATACTGTACATATAATTAAAGTGTTCGTAACAACTGGATTACAAAGCATTCTCAGATTTTGAAGTATCCTGATATAACGAATTTTAATAATGTATGTCAAGCAAAATTTAACCATTTAAAGTTGCTATATGATTTAGAAAAGAATTCCGTTGTAAAATATGGACACCTACTTTCTTCTACAGTTCTGTATCCTTCTAATATTCAAAAACAAAATGTTAAATTAGCTTTAAAAATTTTTGATGAAAAAAATATTGCTGTCAAGAATCCGAACATGTTTATAGGTTTTGAGGAAACAATCATTTTTGGAAATATTTAATAAATGGTGGAAAATTGTTAATGTACATAATGCTTTACAAGGACAAAGGTTCAATGATCCATATCAAGAACCTATTCTACCAAATTCTTCTATGCAAATAAATTATTTAAAAAATTGTCAATTTGGTTAAAAAATTGGAGGTTTTCAATTCCTATAGCTGAAAGTGTATCAGCTCAAACATTCCAAACTTATTAATACTATTGATGCATTTTTGGAGCTGATACCTTATTTGTTCAATCCTTATGAAATCCACTACATATTGCTCAGCAAATTTCAAAATGACAGTTTAGAAGGGAGGTTTGGATGCTACAGGCAAATGAGTGGAGCAAATTATTATATTAACTTTTTACAAGTCATAGAAAGTGAAAGAAGATTAAGATTTAAAGATGCTGTAATATTATCATGTAAAGGTAACAACATTTCACTAAAAACTCTCCTTTCTCAAGATAAATTTTGTCAAGCAACAACTGAGTCAAGCAACAACTGACATTAAACCTTATATTAGTGTGTTAGATAAAATTAGAAAACTCCATCTACGGATAAATTTCATTTTATTAATGGTG
>JAFIDM010073611.1:10335-23303 GCA_023159025.1 Thereuonema tuberculata | reverse complement strand
CACCATTAATAAAATGAAATTTATCCGTAGATGGAGTTTTCTAATTTAATAGGAGTACAAGATAGAATATGAAGTGTTAGATAAAAGCTTTTCATTGAATGATGTTTCTGATAATGTTTTGTCCATTCTTACTTATATTGCTGGTTATAATGCCCGAAAAGAATTACAATTTAAAAAATGTGTTAAATGTACTAATTGGCTGCAAACAGATAAAGAGGTTGAAATTAGCGTTCCTAGTGAACTAACGTTAGAACTTGATAAGAGGAAAATTAATTATACCTACTGAATGGTCTTTAATAGCTACAGCTATAGCTTGGTTCAATTTACAAAACATTTTAGACTCTTTTGCAGACCTTTTTTTTAAGCACTCAATATCAACTTGCAATTTTGCATAAAATCAGCATTTTAAAATTATAAGAATATTTTTGATGTAATTTTAGAACAGGATTGCCTAGCAGATGAATGTCAATGTAAGAAAACTTTAGATTCAGCCTTGCAAGGCATTGCTCTTAAGATCCTGTAAAATTATGATCAATAACTTAGTTAAAATGAAAAATGATTTACAATCTGAGAACATTGAAAATTCAAGGAGAAAAATAACAAAATTGAAGCCTAATTAGTTAATTCATTGAAAACATTTGTTTATTTATTTATTTGTTTGTCAGCTTTTTGGTTAGAAGATTGTATTTTATAAATTATGTAACAAAAAATAGGCAATCTGTATTTTGACATTTTAAATTAAACTTGTTTCTTTTTATTTTTTAATTGAAAAAATGTAGTCCGTAAATTAGATTTCGCAATACTTGATCCTAAAAATTGTTGATTACTTATGGTTGTTTATAATTTATTGGAAAAAGAATCTTTTTGTTATTTGAGTGTAATTTATTGAATATTGTTTTAATGATGAATTAAATAAGAGAAAAAAATGTTCAAATTTCAAACTAAAAATATATATTTTATGATCTTTTTAATTTATTTATTCCAATTTTCTTATTTTTAAATTAAGTGTCTTCACTAAATTGTTACTTCAATCATAATAATATCAATGACCATATTCGGAATATATATATAAAAAAATTCATTTTGTAGGCAAGTACTTTTTAAAAAAAGTGATAGAATTGTCCACCGTTCATTCAGGTAGAAAATCACTCAGCACTAAGTTCGGGACGCGAATCCTGCGCGCCCTGGCCTGTTGTAGAAGGGGCTTTGAGTGGACTTTGCCGACGTCATTATCAGTGTATTGGCTGCCATCTATCGGTGAAATCTTGAATTATGTCATTCTATGAGCATAGAAACAAAATGGCGAGCGAAGACAGCAACGTGCCTGGTCCTTCTGGTTCATCCACTAGCATCTTCTATGGTAGGAGTTCAAGAACGATGTAATGGTGCAAATTGGCCCATTGGACTAAATGCGTAATATGGGAGTAAGCGGAAAGGACACGTTAATTTTGTGTATAACTTGTGTTCTCTCCACAGAGATGAACTTGGGGCGTCATGACGAAAGGTCATGCTCCAAGGGTCGTCTACCCTGCAGGTTTCTCCTAAGATGTGAGGCCGGATACTTTGCCTCATTAAATACCGTGGTGCTTTTGATAAGTGAACTTTGTGTGTGCGAAACTTAGATACTCTACGAATAATTTGACTTTGGATTCAAGCCGACGCGATTGTTTCCAGGTATCCCCACGGGTCAAAGGACGGTTTCGAACAACACGATACCGGCGGACGTTCCATAAAGGCGATTTGAGCACTGGAAGTTTTGTAAGTATAAAATTTCCCTTTTAGGCTAAAAGAAAAGAAACCAAGTAGAAAGGGAAAAGAACATTTGGAGTTCACGTCAAAGAAATGATAAACTTTAAGTGCATAAAGATGTACCTTATTCCTATTGATCACGGGGTGAAAGCCGAAGCCGACACCGGCGACCGCCTGTGTTATCTGTGCGAACTTTTACGCTCAAGTTTAAAGTGAAAACTCAAATCTGTAGAAAGAGAATTCCCTACTATGTGGACATTGGTTATAATAGCAGCTATTACAAGAGCTGGAATTTTGGTTCTTAGACGATATCGCCAAGTTAACGAGAATTTGGAGGACTTACCGGAGATGCGCGCAGTGGAAAGCCCAGCGCCGTATCATAGCCTCCTTCAGGGCGCCTGAACTCTTTTGCAAGTACAAACTGTTTCCTTTACAGTAGAGTGAACTATTGTTTAATAAACATTTCTCTTAACGTTTTAAATTCCAAGTTCAATTATATAAATTTTATGTGTCTTTATTAAATGTATACTGTGTGACAGGTGAACGAACAATAGTTCGTAAGAAAACGGCTGGTCTTGAACGAAAAGAACGGGCAGGAGTCAGCTGTTGTTAACATTACTCATTGCTTTGTATTTTATTGTACTCTCATGCATTGATATATCTTTTTGGAGGGGTCATTTTGGGTTTTTTGGCTCAGGTACCTTGGAGCAGGGTGTGGGAAAAGGTTGGCATTTTAACAGCTGAATGGGTTAGAGGGATTTGAGGGTTAATGGTATTTTGTTTGTTTGGGAATTAATATTTTACTGTAATTTTTTCACCATTATCAGAGCTCACTTTCTCATTTTGTTTCATCTCCCGCTAACAGGGAAAAATATAACCTTTTAATTGTTATTGAAATTATCAATAAAAGATGTTTTAAGTGTACTAGTTTGAAGTTGGTTTTATTTATCAAGTTGGGTGAAATTTAAGTTTGATTCAAACAGGTAATTTAGTAAAAGAGAGAAAAGGATTTCTCCAGTCACAGTGTGTTTAGTCAACGAAGGAGTGCGCTGGTTTATCTTTACGAATTTAATAGGTTGTAAGGAGAGGGTTATTTGCGGGGTTATTTGTAGTATTATGGGCCCAGCTGCTGCAAGACTCCCCCACCCCTCCAAGAAGCCGCGCTGAGATACAACCGAGTTTAAAAGGTAAAGGTAGTTTTTTACTTATTATTTTGGTAGCAGAGTTTTTTTATTTATTATTTTATGTGACGCATAGCACATTACAACGATAAGTAATTTTTTTTATTTATCAAGTGATATCTTACTAAAATAAAACATTATTATAATTCATATTTTTCATTTTTGTAGTTGTAATCAACTATTTTGTATCTGTCCACTCCAGTGGACATCATGCACGTGGAGACGTAAAATTATGATTCTGAGTGAAAGATATATCTGATATTTCTCGCTTGCAAATATGTTAAGAAAAATTTAAGTTTTATTTATTTAAAATTAAATAAATTAATGGATTAAATTAATGCATTTTTTTCTATTTTTGTTTGTTTTCAGGGCAATTCGGATGTTAGGCATCGTTATAATACAGTTTAAGAATTCCCAAGGGGCTCTGCAGATCGTGACGATGATAGGGTTTGGGAACCAGATGGAAATGACTGTTCAAGTGATTCATCGAGTGATGAAGAAATTGAGGATTGTCCAAGTGAACCCCAAAAAATAGATAAAAGTCGTATTACATGGTTACGTAAGGAAAATAATCTATGTGATAATATCCCAACATTTCTTGGTAATCATTTTGCTAATGTAAGTGGGGATGAGCCAATAGACTTTTTTTTACAATTGTTTCCAGATGAACTTTTAGAGATGATAGTGTTTCAAACAAATCTGTATGCTTTGCAGAATGGCAAAGAAAACTTAGGTCAAACAAAAGGTGAACTGAAAGTATTTTTAGGTATGAATCTGTTTATGTCCTATATCAAATATCCAAGGCGGAAGCTTTACTGGTCTTCAGATGAAGGTTTGAGGTGTGGCGTTGCTGCAGACAGCATGACAGTGAACAGATTCGAGTCAATAATGAGATACATTCACTTTTATGACAATACTATAGCACAATAAAGGAAATGACAGGCTACACAAATTGCGCCCAAACTACAGGAAACTTTCAAATCTGTGCTGGAACCAGAAGAATTTCAGTCTTGAATGGAATGATTTGCTCATCAACAAAGACGTCTGAGTATAAAACAATATATGCCTAAGAAGCCCAACCCATCACTCATGTCGACAAGTTGGATAACCAGTCCTTGGTGGTTTACCTTCATTTCCCGGACTTGATCGTTCACCTACTCTCTCAGGGAGATTTAGAGTTTCAGGAGGGCACGGCGTCCCCTCGCTGACAATCTCATTACTGTGTACTTGGCGCCACTGCCATCGTTTTTATCTTGCTCACAGGTCAAGACAGAGTTGCGCCTTTTTGGAGATGTCATTCTGTTTACCAGAGGCTTCATTAATCTCCCAGGTATCAAGATACAAGTGTACCCCTCTAACAAGGCCAAGATCGTTTTGCAGAAATCTCGAGACCGCCCTCCGTTGCCTCCTTACGTTGATATATGTTACGACAGGGTCCGCGTGTCAGAGTGTCCCCCCCCCCCCCCGTGCCGTGCGTTCGGTGATTCACGAAGAGGAGTGCAACAAGGTGTATTGCATCAACTGCAAGACGATTGGTCATCTGCAGTATGCTTGTCAAAAAAAAAGGGGTAAAGTGTGCCACCGTCTTAATCATTCCATTGCAGACTGTCCTAAACGCAAAACTCCATTGTTTGCCAAGTCTGGTCGAGGCCCGCTGAAGTTGAGCGAGTTCCGCCCTGCAACTCGTTCGACAGAGACCTCCCATCCAAAACACCTGGCGCTGCCGGTTCCCGGTCTTCGGACTCCTCCCAACGCTTCCACAGCGGCCTCTGCTCCGTGGCAATGTTACCCACTCAGCTGGATTTTACCACTCTGCCTCCCCTCCCTCCGACGGAGAACTGTAAGAAGGATTCTAAATTCAAATGCAAAAGGTTAAACGACCCAGGGAGCTCCAACTCCTCTTTTACCATTTTCCGTGCAGGAGTGTACAAGAAATCAAAGGATGTAGTGCACAATCTTTTGGATGTCTTCTTCCATCGTCCCGTTTAGCTGCCGATCAAGCACCATCCCCTCCGGTGCAGGAGAATATGGAGTCGAAGATCCGAGGCGATGTCCTCGATGTACCAGTCATCCCCTCTTCAATTGATGGGACGCTTACCTCTTTCCAGACAGACACGACGCTACTACCATCTGCCCAACCAGTCGTTTCACTGCCGGACCCTTATGAAGAGTCATTCGTTCCTTGCGTGCAATGTCGATTGTAGATTCTTTGCAGACACCAACTGCAATCATGAAGGGTGAAGAGCCATTCTTTCTGGCCGACTTTGGCGCTACCTCGGAGGACGAGTTTCTTGCCGATCATCTGCCGGATCCTATTGTAGTCAAGACAGGCTGTTCGTTATTTCGGAGGAGCTCCGATTTTGCGTCTGCCGATTCTGCCTTCTCCCCTGTCTGGTCGACAGTACAGACAATGGATACCGCTTCCGTTCCCGAGTTCCCAGTCGCTCCGCGGAAAAGCCCGCTCCCTTGTGATTCAATTGCCGTTGCCGACGTCCTTACAAACTACCATCATCCTGATTTGTTGATGGAGAGTACTTTGTCTCACAGTTTGAACTTGTTTTCCTCGTCTCTGTTGTCTTTGAGCCTCCCTTAGTCTAACGGTGGGTGAGCGAGGGGGTTGAGTCGTGCATAGACTACATCTTTTTTAATGCCAAGGTTTCTGGTATTAAAAATGCCTGATTCTACTTTGGTGTCATGCTCCTTTCATTTGTCTGACCACTTGGATTTGTTGTTTAGTTTCCAGCTGGTCCTGGGCGCCCTCCCAGACGCTGGATTCCTCCTCCGTCCCTCTTGGGCAACAACGATTTTGTCTCAGCTTTTCAAATGTTCGACCTTCTCTCGTTCGACTCCACTGTTTCTTGGGATTCTTTTAAAATAAAGCTTTTTAAATTCCTGAAACGATCGGAAAGGGCGTTCCGTTCATCTTGCCTCCTTCAACATCAAAAGGCAATGTCGGTAGCTTTCCTTTTAGCTTTCGGTAATGTGGCGAACAAGCTCCGTCCTGAGGGTTGCCCTTTACCCAAATGCCACACGAATTCTTCAACCCGCTGACATATCTGCATTTGGGCCAATAAATCTGAAGCCAGAGAATGGAAGAGAGCCAATAAGAACCAAGTTCTAAATAAAGTTACAGTTGCCCCAGTCCTGAAGAAAGTATTGGACAACCACGTGAAACCTCAGTCAATAATACATGGATTTCGTGCTTCTGGACTCTATCCATCGACACCTGATTCTATAGATTATAGCAAATGCTTGGGAAAACAAGTAACTATAGAAAATGATTCCATGGCCGATATAGAGCAATTACCTGAAGCTCACCTGCCATATCTTTTTGGACATTGTAGGAGAAGAGAAGATTTCAAAATTTACGAATTAAAGAAGTCATGGCAGAAGAAAGAAGGAAATAAAGATTTCTTTGTTTTATATAGGCTGTGGGAATATTTACAGGAAAAACATTCTAAACCATCAACTGTACTGAACCTGATATTCAGAATGTCTGAAACGGTGCATGAACCACAGACAGTACCTGAAGAAGTCGAACCTGACACAGCCATTTCGTCTTCCACACAAAATGCTACAGAACATGATGCAATTCAAGTTCTCACTGAAAACACAGAAAACGATGTGACACTTATTGAAATTACCAGGCATACAGCTACACCACCAACTGAAAATTCAGTAATGAGCAATCAGTCAGCTTCTTTACAATCAAGCAACACAAGGAAAGTGGTTTCCAATCCGCACATTGGAGAATTTTTAGTGTGGCCTGAAACTCCCAGAGAAAAGGGAAAAAACAAGTAGAACGACTGCAATAACATCAATTCGATATCAAAACATGTTATAGGGTAAAGAAGAGGAAAAGAAGAAAAAAGCTGAAGAGGTCACAGAAAGAAAGAGAATAAGAGAAACAAAGAAGCTTCAGAAACAAAATCAGCAGAAAAATTCAAAGAAAAAACACAAAGTTGGTGCCAGGAAAATATTATTCACTGACTTAATAACTCACAAGCAGGTTCATCAACTAAAACAACAGGAAGACAAAAATCTACCAAAACTCAAACACCAGAAGTTTACCTACAGCTGCTCAAGTCAATTGTACCAAATGCCAAAATGCTGTGAAATCATATGCAAAAGTATTTTGTTCCTCTTGCAAACAAACCTACCATACCTAGTGCATTCCCAAGGGCCACCAACAGAATATACCTAGTGATAAGAGAATGACTTGTTTTTGTTCCATAACTGTTTCCATCTTGACAACGATTCTGATGACGACATGACTTCACTTCATCATGTGTGATAGTGATGACTAGCCTAACTAAGGTCGGCGACACAGTAACTTCCAAGCATTGCCAGAGATAGGAGGGTGTGCGACGGTTTGTCACTATGCATCAGAAAAGAATCCCTAACAAAACTCTTAATTTAAATGAATACAAAGATATTAATAATAACTTTATTTAGTGAATTTTAATATAAAAGTGATATAATTATAATATGTTATATGTGAATTAATATCAGATAGAAATTTAGATGATGATTAGAAATACGAAAGCTTTGCACAGTCAAGCGAAGCAAATCTTATTGAATGTTTATTGCAAACTGCATACTGTTAATCCTTCGCATTCCATTCGTGCCATCGTGGAGCAAACAAGCAGTTATACTGGAGTAAATTCTTCCAAAATTTTCGCGATCAGAAAGGAAGCAAAATGCGTTGGTCAACCATTGTCGGCAGTCAAGTCAAGGTCAACGGATTAGAACGCGAAAATATGATAGCTTCCATTTGTCATGTTTTCGGAGAAAAGTACACCAATTTCATGCTCGAAATGAAATCCCAACAGCTTCGAAGGTCCTTCAGGCAGTAAATTCTGATTCAGATCCACCAGATTTTACGCTACGAACAATGCAGCGAGTGTTAAATATCGGCTTCAAATATTGCCGGAGTTATCGGGATTCAGCACTGATTGATTGAGAAGATATTTTGTGGAGACGACGATATTTAAGGGCAATCAAGCAGCACAGAGAAGGCAGGTGTATTATTTACATTGATGAAACTTGGATTAATGCAGGCCATTCAAAAAATAGGTTATGGCATGATACTACAATCACAAGTAGCCATCAAGCCATCTCAAGGAATTTGACAACAGGAGTGAAGGCTCCATCGGGAAAAGGAGGCAGATTAATAATAACCCATGCAGGAAATGAAAATGGTTTTGTTGAAGGCGCCCTTGATATATTCAGAGCAAAGAAAGATACAGGCAATTATCAAGACGAGATGAATGGTAATCATTTTGAAAATTGGTTTAAATGTCAGCTTCTTCTAAATATTCCTCCATTATTATGGATAACTGTCATTATTATGGATAACGCGCCTTACCATTCAGTTAAACTGGAGAAAATTCCGACCAATTCATGGAAAAAATCTGATATTCAGTCATGGCTCAGTACAAAAGGACTGCAGTGGAGCGCCAAGAATGTAAAGGCTGAGTTACTACAGACTGTAAATTCAGTCAAACATCAATTTGCTGGATACAGGATAGATTCCTTAGCATCCACTAAAGGTCACACAATATTAAGACTACCTCCTTACCATTGCGAACTTAACCCTATCGAGCAGGTGTGGAGTCAGTTGAAAGGATATGTAGCAGCTGAAAATCGCACTTTCAAGTTGAGTGATGTTGAAACACTTGCCCACACAGCTGTCACAAAAATTTCAGCACAACATTAGACAAATTATGTTGCACACATTAAGTAGAAGAAAAACTATGGAATATTGATGGTCTCATCGATAAAGCTGTTGAAAAGGTAATCATACACTTGAATAATGAAGCGGAATAAATTAAAGGAAAAATTTTTTATTTCTCAAAATTAAATTAAACAGAAAGCTTCAATTGTGAATTTTAATTGTAAATTTTAAAGTTTTAAATATTACGTCAGGAGAGACATCATCAATAAAAACCCCGTGAGAATCTCGGGGCGAGACAAGTTATCTCACAGTCACATGGTTTTTGAGATCCACGCAGACGCACAGATGAAGCGAAGAGCCTAATCATCGACGTGAGCTCCCCGCCTAATGAAGTCATATCCCGGCATTGAGGCCAGACTCCGGCGAAGCAGGAAAAGTGAATGTGACAAGACATTTTAGAAGAATGAAGTCAACTCAAACGAAGTGCGAAGGTGAAGATAATTAAGATGAGTCACAGGATAAATTGAAAGAAGAGGGCATAATTGTAAAGAGATAAAATTCAGGAGATTTTAAGCCTTCGAATGGACCAATGGAAGTGGATCGCTAGAAGAAGCGAAAGCAAATTCCAGAGATAATTCAGAGAACTGTGAGTATTAAAATTTAATTATCCTACCGACACCTGTTTGCGTGAAAGGAAGTGTAGAGAATAGAAATAATTTTAAAGGATTTTAAAAGTGAACTCTCCCGACAAGAGCGAATATATTTTAATCACACAAGGTGTTAGCATTTAAAGAATGATTAAAGGATTTAGTCATTATTTTGAGTGATTAAAAGTAAATTAAGAATAAATTTAATTCTTAAGTGTTAAGTTAGCATCACGAAATTCCGAATTGCCGAAGTTAATTTTTCAAGAGTACTGAATTAAATTGTGTGAAATAATAAACTGTGCGTTGAAATCTTTTGATAACTATTAAGAAGTTAATAATATTATTGTGTTTCAAAGATACGAAGATATAAAGTGAATATTGAACTCTTATCATTTATTTGTGAACTAATTAGTGCTTTATTGATTTATTTAATCATCCAGTTGATTATTAGGAAGTCCAGCGCCATTAATCAATGGAGACTATTATATACAGTTTGAAAAGATGATAGGACTACCTAGTATTCCGAAGAACATCGAATTGAAGAACCTCGAACTAGAGAACTCTGAACTCTTGTGAATAAATTTTATTAAGTTGAAACTTCAACTTATTGTACTATAAGCCAATTTTTAATAAAAAAAAAAAAAAAAACTAGACTCGTTTCAAATAATAACTCAAGTACTTCTGATTCAGATGAAGAACTGAGCGGCAAAGACTAAGAAGATGATTTTTTTTTTTTAAAAAAAATCCTTGTCAGGACTAACAAATAATAAGAAAGAGGAATCAATTCGTTTTTCAAAAATTACTTTGTATTAATAGAAAACATATAAAAACTAATAATTAAAAAATTAAAATAAAAATAAAAAATAACATTTTTTTTTTTAAACTAACAATTTTTTTTTTAAAGAGACCAACTCTAAGGCAATTAAAAAATCAATATTGAAAACACTATTATTTAATTTCTATAAAGTTCATTCTCTGCAATTCATTAATGATAATTTTATAGTTGATAATTATGTATAATGATCATAATTAAATTATCAAGAACTTATTTAACTATGAAATTGATATATTCACTGAACATAAATTAGAATATCAACTTTTCTTAAATATTTTCAATAATATTATTCAGTATTTAGCATTGAAATTAACAAATATAGATCCTAAATATTTAAAAAATAAACCATTGGCTCCCTTGCAATTAACGGATTAAATCTAAGCTGTTAGCTTCCCCCATATGGAGTTTAAATCAGCCCACAGCATAGGAATACTTTTTAAAACCTTCTGTGATGAGATGCTAACACTTGTAATGCTTGGAAGTTCCGAAGTCGTCGACTATAAGTTACCAATCAGAATAGAACAATGGCAAGTCTCACATGTTATTGATGTTGAAAAGCCTTTTCGGTATTTCTACAGCTTCAGATAATCACCAGAAATGGCAATTCAATTCCGAATAATCTTCCAAATCTGCAGAACTTAAAAACAGGCTCCAAGCGCAAACAAAGATGAATTTCTTTAACAACTGCATCATTTTAAGTCAACATTTAAGTCAACACAAATGCGAAATTAGATTATTACAAAGGAAATGGTTGTTTAACAAATCAAAAAAGTTAAAATCTGCTCTGCTCCTGGCAAAGATGAACTGCATGGCTTTTGGCTCAAACATTTAGTTTGCCTACATGATAGATTGGTAGATCATTTCAACAATATTCTGCAATCCTCATCAATTGAAGAATGGATGACATCTGGAAAGACAGTCTTAATACTAAAAGATAAGGAGTGATTCCTAACAATTTTCGCACTATTACATGCCTCCCAACAACATTTAAATTATTAACAGGAATTCTGGCAAACTCAATTTATGACTAAATGGCAAAAAATTCCTTCTACCCAATCGAACAAAAAGGAAATTGTAAAAACTCACATGGAACCAAGGATCAGTTATTAATTGATAAAATGATTCTCCAAAATTCAAAAACATACAAAACTAATCTATGTATGGCCTATAAGAAAGCTTTTGACTCCCTGACACACAGCTGGATACAAAAATCCTTAGAAATTTTTGGACTCGGTGAAAACATCAGAAATCTCTTGAAAGAAGCCATGAAATTTTGGAAAACCACTTTATTATCAAATGGACAAGAACTTGGGGAAGTGAAAATTAGACTGGGAATATTTCAAGGTGATGCATTATCACCATTATTATTTCTATTGCACTCATTCCCCTAACATCAATTTTGAAGAAAACAATGTGTGAGTCTTTATTAGTGCAATCTGAACTTGAGAAAATTATTTGAGAATTATTAACATCATTTAGCTCAAGCACTACATGGTTCGCAACAATGAGACAGGAATACCACTTAAAGCAATAGTATTGAATGTGATATTCTCCGGTGACAACAAAAGACAGCAGTTTGTTATCGAGGCTGAAGTAAAATGGCAGCTGTTGATTAAAGACATTTTCGGCAGATCGTAAAGAGAAATGTTCTTAAAGTCTTAAATTTCAAGATATATATATATATGTTGATTCAGGGATGCGTTCATTTGAATTATTGGAATCGTGATAATACTACTTCAAAATGAACATACCATTCACTAATATGTTTTATGAACTTTTCAGCATAACCGAGAATAGAACGAAGGACGCCATGACTTATTTTGATGCAACGACTTCGTGTTGTTTCTATGCAAGTTTATCTAGTGATTGGAGCAACATATAATTATTCCTGAATATATATCTTTGAGGATAAGCAAATAGGTCAATCTTTTATTTTGTTTATACGAAGGAACAAGAGAACAATTTTAAAAAAAAAAAACACTATTTAGAGATACACATCGTTGAAACGAAAACTGTAAGTTTAACTGAACGAATAGGAATTTAAAGAAAGTTATTTGAACATTGAAATGGAATATTTCAAGGGAACTGTTTAATAAAGTAAAGAAGACTTTCTTTATCAAGTTATATGTTTCGAAGTTACGAATGATTTAACGTAGATACAATTAATGAACTTATAAGCTTATTAAGTGGCCAATCACTGTCCTGTTTACCCTATATAAGACAGAATTGTGTGAGACAATAGATAAACCCTATATATTTGTTAATGAACTTAAAGTATTTAACTTATTTGATGTGGCTCATTTACTTAAATGTGTAAGGAATAATTTTAAAAAATATCTAGTTAATTTTTCTGGTAATAATACTGCTGATTGGAGTCGTATTGTCTCTCTCTGAATATGATTCTAAAAGTGTCCACAAAATTGTATCTAAATTAACACAAAGGCATTTTCCAGTTGGAACTTTGAGTTCAATGTGTGTTAGGTATGCTGTGCAGGTTTTGAGCCGATCTGTTGCTGCTGCCTTGAGCTTTCTCTGCACATTTGAACGTCTTCCTCCTGGTGCTGCCCATACAGCAGACTTCTGTTCTATTTTTAATGATTTATTTGATAGCTTAAATAGTCGTGTTCTCCTCATAGATTCAGACTCTATTGCAGCATTCTTGGAATTGATTCCACTTTTGCTGACAAGACATTCCATTCATTCTGATGAGTAGATTCAATTAGCATGCTTTGGAAAAAAAAAATTCTGTTGTTAAGACGCAGAGGAGGTAACAATAACCAACCAACTGAGTATGACTTTCAGCAGAGATCTAGATTACTTGTGGCACAGAGTGTCATTCCACAAGTACTAATAATAAATTGTGAACCTGATCAGGGCAG
>JAFIDM010073610.1:36468-51161 GCA_023159025.1 Thereuonema tuberculata | reverse complement strand
CGAAGGGTGGCCAAGTTTGTGAAACTGCCGGGTTATCGGGTAAGGTGTTAAAAAAAGAATAAGTACTATTTTTTTCGTCATAAAATACTTTTATTTGTTGCTTGAGAACACAACAGCTTCAAAGAATGCTGTAACTCAAACTTAAACTGTCCAAATAAACTTAAGAAAATACCTAATACAGTAAAACCTCGTTTCAGAAATCAATTCATGCAAATGAAAAAGTGGAAAATAAAAAAAAACCACTGTAGTTACCACTTTTAATCGTTTTAAAAGAAAGGAAATGCCTGTCATTGAAACATTCCAGCCAACCATTGCTGCCGCCGAAATCTTCAATGTTCAACTCCTTAGCAATTTCCATGGCTTTTTCTTTGAGAATCATGGCAAAACTCTTCACATTTTGCGATATGGCATGTTTTAGCCATCGAACTAAAACCCCTCGATCTCGTCAAACTTCGCTTTCCTCATTCTCTTTCTTTTGTCTTTGCAGTCAGCTTCTTCAATTACTTGTTTCGATGAAAGAATATCGTTTAATGTAGTCCTGGGAATATGATGTTCTTTAGCAAAAGCTGTTTTCGAAACATTTGATTTTTCAAAAAGTGCAATTAAGTCTCTTTTTTTTTGTTCTTTAAAAGATAACGAGGTAAGTTTTCGTTTCCCTTGCATGTTAAAAAAGTAATCGAACCACGAAATTGCAAGAGAAAAAATAGCCCTTATAGCAGGGCTTACTATCTATGAAATGAAGTCACACTCAGTAGCGGTCAAGAAAAACGTCTACACTCGACAGAGTCGCAGCGAGAAGTGTGCTTTGAATGATTAGCAGCAAGAACTCGAAGAACCCAAATCCTCTGAAGGGAAGGAATGAAGTGACAGGCATGGTCGAAAATTCCCCGTAAAAGCTTGCCTTTCTTAAAGTGAAGGGCGGGGCTGAAAAGACAATACGATGGCATGCAAAATGGAGAAAAAAGATGCTTTTGGCCATTTTGAGAGTGACGAATTATCCGGAGTAGAATTAAATTTGGTGGGCGGGTAAAGGAGGGTTATTTTACATTATTGTCTATGAGACCTTGTCGTGACCAAAGGAAAACGACGACTTAAACGGAGCGACGACTTAACGAGGTTTTACTGTACATGAACTGTATATAAATGTAACGGGTCTGCGGCGGGGTTTTTCTGCCCTGCCAGGGGGTGGCCGAGTTATCCGGACTGCCGGGTTATCGAGTGCCGAGTTTTCGGGACTGTACTGTAATAATAATAATAATAATAATAATAATAATAACAATAATTATAATAAGCCCCCATGGACCCTACCTCGTCGCGGTTGGGGCGGGAACTATACTAGCTTTAGGGTAGGCTAAAGGGTCCAAACAACCATGATGAGAACTCGTTCTAATATAGATCATGCTGCATCGGGTGTGGCGCAGGATAAAGTCACCCGCGTTCGGGGGTTAGGCAGAGGCCTCCGTTCGAAAAATATACTACAGTCTCCCGCAGGTGGTGGTGGAGAAAGTGGCATCCCATCCTGTAGTACGGCTACCACAATGCCCGGGCAACACCATTCAGCCCGAACAGTCGGAAGTGTTTCGTCTGTGTCAGAGCAGGCGACCACCAAGACTGGGAAACCACGCCAGCGCATCCAATGGTCATCGCAGATGAACCAGGATCTTATGCGCGACTTCTACACCATTACACAGTTAGGGACTCAACTCACAGGATACAGACAGGCACTACACCACACATTCATCACACGTTAGCCATCGTTAGGGCTTAGCGAACAGCGGGTAGCGGATCAGCGATGTTCCATAGTAGTAAACAATCTTATTCTCCCATTGCACAAATTAGGGAAGAAATCGCTGAATCCAACCACAGGACACCCCACCCCACCCACCAGAAGACACCATTATGGAAAACACAGAAACAATCTCTACCCCTCAGCACGCATGCCCCAATAATACCACTAATGACATATTACGTGCAGCACATGATCATTTTTACAGTGCACTGGCACAATACACAGGCACAGACCCCACACTCAGGCCTCCACTCCCCAAAATACACAGGCACAGACCCCACACTCAGGCCTCCACTCCCCAAAATACACACATCAAAACAACTCTCCACAACACCTTGACAATATCACAACATTAGAAGACATACACACAACACTCTATTGCGCCGCACAGGGAACCATTCGGGCACTTGGAATCAAACAACACCACGTACCTCCCTCTGCACGGTCACAAGAATACATCCCCCCTTGGAGACGTCGCCTTGAGGGCCGCATCAGCGACCTTAGGAGACATATCCAGGCTCACACAATACTGTACAGGAAACAAAACAGAAAACTTATGTCCCAGGTTAGAAAGATATTCAAGCACATAAATGCTCGCCCTTCACATTCAAACCATCATAACCAGGTTCAGGAACATCTCGACACTCTAAAACAAAAACTCAGTGCACTTGCAAAAAGATTACAAAGATACAAACAATGCACTCTGCGCAAACAACAGAACAACACTTTCCAATACAATGAGAAAAAAATCTACAGATCACTTACATCTCCCTCCACTACACCCAACACAAACACTCCCACCAGCGAGGCATTACATGAATACTGGTCGTCATTACATGAATACTGGTCAATACTTACTGCCTCGCAGACAAGATCTACACGCACATCGAGACACACAACATTCTTTCCGAACAGCAGAAGGGCTGTCGCAGGAATTCCCAGGGTTGTAAGGAGCAACTCCTTATTGACTCTGTAATCCTGTGGCAGGCGCGCGCGAAGAATAGGAACTTACATATTGGATACATTGACTACAAGAAGGCATTTGATTCTGTCCCTCATTCCTGGCTCCTACACACTCTTCATATCTACAAAATACACCCCAAGATCACGGCATTCTTAGATGCCACGATGAAGAGTTGGCACACCACATTACATCTAAACACCTCCAACACCTCCATCACTACAGATCCCATTCCCATAAGGAGAGGTATTTTCCAAGGAGACTCCTTGAGTCCTCATTGGTTCTGCCTCGCCTTGAATCCACTGAGCCACATACTAGATAACACAATACACGGTTACAGGCTTACCTCAGGCACTTTGATACCATACAAAATCATACACTTACTCTACATTGATGATATTAAACTCTTAGCCACAAACAACCCATAACTTACTAATTTACTACAAGCCACCACAAAGTTCACCAAAGACATTGGGATGGAATTTGGAATCGACAAATGCCGCAAGCTACTTATAACACGCGGGAAGACTACGAATTTCAGGGTTTTGAACTGGATCATGGGTTGGCCATCCAATCCATGGAAGAGGGAGAGACCTACAAGTATCTGGGCTTCCAGCAAGCGCGCGTCATTGACAACACAAACATCAAAAATGCACTCAAGTACACATACCGTGCTCGCGTTCAAAACATCCTCAAAACACAACTCAACCGCCAGAAATAAAATTAAAGCCATCAACTCTTTTGCCGTCCCCACACTAACATATTCGTTCAGCATAATTCCATTGACAATCACGGAACTCGAAGCACTACAACGTACAATATGCACTACATTCTCGAAACACAACATGCACCACCCCAAGTCTGCTACGGAAAGGGTGACTCTTCCCCGCAAGGAGGGAGGCCGAGGACTCGTCAACCAAGTCATCCCTACACGCAACTACAAGAAACACATCCTACACGACGCAAACACACATGACGACAGATGCAGGAAATGCCACACTACGCATGAGACGATCGACCACATAATATCAGGCTGTCCCCTTCTCTCCCAAACAGATTATCTCCATCGACACAATTAGGTAGCGTCGATTGTTCATCAACAGCTAACACACAAACACTCACATATTAAGAACACGGTCCAGGGCTACAAGTATATACTATAAAGCGTATTAGAGTCATCCTCACATAAGCTGTACTGGGATCGCCCCATTCACATAGACAAAACAATACATCACAACAGACCTGATATCACATATGTTGATATGGTCAACAAACAGACCTATCTCATTGATATTGCAGTGCCTGTCAGCAAGAACATTCAGAAAATTCACGCAGACAAGATCAGTAAATACACCGATCTAGCACACGAGCTCCAGAAGCAGTGGAGGCAGGACCGAGTACGTGTTGTACCCATCGTCTTGTCCGCCACTGGTCTGGTACCTCACACATTGCACCACAGTCTCAGCATACTAGGACTTCACAAAAACACTTATGCACAACTGCATAAGGCTGTGGTATTCAACACAACACGCATAGTTAGGAAATTTATGGACACAACCACACATCCCTAATCATTCTTGCACATGTCTTTACACTTGGCAATATCTGCTTTGGTCCTTGACCCACCATGTTGTTTTTGCTGGGAAAACCCAAGGTTTGAAACATGCAAACATAATAATAATAATAATAGACACAACCGAAAAATTAAGAATATATGCAGATTTCTGTTATGAACTTAAAAATATATGAAAACTTAGAGGAGTTAGGATTGTTGCAGTTCTAATCTCCACTAATGGACTAATTGTAATTTGTAATTGACATCACTTTACAGAAGCCCTAACAACTTTGACATAACTAAAAGTATTCTTACTAATTTACAGAAGGATGTAATCCTAGAAACCTGTCATACTGTATCCAAAGTATCTAATAACCTGAGAGTTAAATTGTGTTTGATTAAAGCTCTAACTGGTTATAACATGATGTTTGATCATAATGAGCGACGCCATGAGTGTATCCATATAAAACGTGTAAAACGAATATAGTACAGCAAGACCGCGATAATCCGGCACTCGATAATCCGGCAGACCCGATTGTCTGGCACGCATCAGAAATAGAGAGTTGCCAGATAACAAAATAACGAAACAATTCACTACTCCTTATTTTCTTCACAACTTCCAATTCTATATTTCAACCCAATTAAGGGACTTCTTCAGGAAAATATAAATAAAAATACATAAATAAGAGAAAGAAAAAACATCCTCTTTCTCTTTAAAATCATAATCGAATAGATACAAAGCAATAATCAAAAATATACAAAGCAAAATATAATAATTAAACCTTATAACATCTAGCATCCAATAATCATTGATAACAAATGAATTGTAACCAAAACATAATAACAATCAATAACAATTAAAACAATTGACAGTAAATGATCAAGATATGGGCTCATTTTAAAGTCAAGAAATCTCTAATCCTCTTGTTATGTAATACAGATTTCTTAAAAATACTTAAAGAAACCGCATTTACTTTAAGTGATTTATCTTTGTTTATGCATATACAACTATTAATAAGACAGGATTCTAATTTGAAGCGCTTAACTTCATCTTTAACATTGAACACGTTATGCACTATGGGATCAGGGCAATGGTTGTTTCTCATGCAATGTCGCGCCCATTCTGAAATTTTTTCATCTCTGTTTTGATACGCATTGGTGTGCTCGTTGACTCGTTCTCTCAACGTCCGGCCTGTGCTTCCAATGTATATGTCCTTACAATCTCTGCACTGTAGTGCGTATACCACCCCCATGAAGATGAAGAGAGTTGCCAGATTTTTTTCCCTGATGTACTAAAATTAAAACATTATTGTATTTTTTAAAAAGTTGAACGAAAATTATCATACACTACGCTGTCGGACTAAAACTACCGCTATAAATAACAATAAAAAGGTACGTTTAACGGTGTAAAATTATAAGTTGCGTTCTATTATCCAGTTAAGTCAGTTAAGTGAGACAACTAGTATAACTAAAAAGACTTAGAATCCTGAGCTATTTAACAGTACTATAATTGATTTTTAGTTCAATATAGTTTTCATTGTAGTGCATACTTTTAATTTTTCTTTTATTTGCTGTAATGTTTTCTGTTGCGTTTACTAAATAACAATTAATCATATTTGTATGTTAAAACTGTACTTTTTATTTATCTACCTTGTTTAAAACAGAGTTTTAAAAATGGCCTTGGTATTGCGGTATATTTGATAATCTGGCATTGGAGCCATT
Source organism: Thereuonema tuberculata (assembly GCA_023159025.1). Lineage (NCBI taxonomy): Eukaryota > Metazoa > Arthropoda > Chilopoda > Scutigeromorpha > Scutigeridae > Thereuonema > Thereuonema tuberculata. Next base: position 45,134 of record JAFIDM010073610.1, on the reverse strand, counting down.
CCGTGCAGAGAGCAAAAAAATATTTTTTCATATAGAAAAATGTTAATAAATTTTATTTGTAGGAAAAACTGCTCTTTCTCATGATGCAAAAATTTTTGTTATTAAACTAAAATTTCATTAAAAAAAATACCTTTTAATATAAGTACATAAAAAATTGCTGAACGATGAAATTAAAATACACTGATGATTTCTGAATTTAAATAATATTTTGCATACTTTATTTATTTATTTTGCATAAATGATAGAAATCAATTTATGAAATACTCAAAGACTGTGAATAGAGTTAGAAGTGTATATTTTGTAAAAAAATTTAATAGTTTAGAAAACTTTTGAAGACGCAAGATAAAACTATTGTCACACACGTAACATTTGAATCTAAAAAGTTTTTATAACTTCTAATTTAGTCAAAATTTTAACACAAAACTTATTTTTCTCTTTTAACTAAATATTAAGATGACTTTTGTAAAGTTATATAAAAATCTATTAAAAAATGAAAAAATTATACAACTTTCAAAATATATCACACACGTAACATTTTATTACGTGTGTGACAGATTTTGAAATAAATCTTGAAATTTTAAAATAAATTTTGAAAAAATTTTGTAAAAAAAACAAAAAATCAAACAATATTAGGAACTAATTTAAAATACTTAATATTAAAATAAAATTATTAATGAAATTAATTTTAATTTTATTATTAGTCTTTTTGAGGTCAGAAATTTTGAGATGAATTCTTACTTTTTGATTAATTTGTTTTAATTTTCCATATTTACTATTGGTATCGTATAATTTATTTTTCTTTCTTAGTTGAGATTGTTAGCTTTTTAATTTACTTAGCCGTACTATAATGGATACATATATTTGCTCATGTGAATATTGGAAAAATATCAGCATTGAGTAGTACTGAATACTGGTCTAGCATATTGAATACTGGTAGCTTAATTGAAGAATACAATGAGGAATGACAGATAACCAGTATGGAATTTGAAGAGTGGGAGGTATTTTGGGTAGAGATGCTACAAATATTCGGTATTCGGCCTATTCGGCTCCTTTGTTAAATATTCGGTATTCGGCCGAATACTGCATACTATTCGGTCAAATACCGAATCAAATCATGAAAAACAACGGACATGTAACTGATAAATGTATCTATTTTAATCACAAATTATTACTTTACCTTAACATTCGGCCGCCGAATATTCTGCGCTATTCGGTATTCGGCCAAATCACTATTCGTGGCATCTCTAGTAGGATATTAATATTCGGCCACGATTTGCCACGGATAGTGATTTTATCACGAATAGTGATAGTAGCCGAATCCCGAATATTAAAAAAATGAGCTGAATATCGAATAGTATCGAATATTCGTGGCATCTCTAGTTTTGGGGCCAGTATTTCATTTATTTCACTCTTAATCACTTTTATTATGTTTTATCATGTATAAAACACAAAACAAACAAATTGATCTTTTAAAATCTTATTTGCCTATTGTTGAAGGGTCTTCACTTACATTTACTCATATTATACATGTTAATCTATCTTTTTCAAATCGTGTTTAGATTAAAGTTGTGTGCTCAGTTGAAAGTTTTGTAATCATTTAAATGGATTTAAACCAGAATTGAATGTATTGTAATGGTATTTGTGGGAGAGTCTTGTAGGAGTGAAGAAACAACGAGTCAAAATTGCAAATTTACGTGTGTTGAACATATTCTAGTATCCAATAATTAGCCGACACACCTGCGTACTTAGAAAGAAATATTTTAATAGACGACTATAGTTTCGTGTAAAATACATTGATTACACATTCTCAAGTGAAGAGATAAAACAAAAACAAAGAATATATAGGCAAGAAAATAACTATCATGCACAGCGAAATGGAAAATTCCCAGAGTACAATTGACCAAGATAACAACTCCATCTATTGGGAATTATGCTCAACAAAAATGTAAACAAATACATGTGTTTAAAAAAATTTTTCTCCAAATCGATACTTAAGAATTCACAGTATTTATAACCCTAAAATAAGTTAAAATAATATAAGAGAACCCAATCAAATGAATTTTACATGTCTATACATAAGTAAAAAATATTTGAAAAGTAAAATAGAAAGTAAAAAATTTTAAAATTTAAAAAATTAAAATTAATTACAAAACGACAAAATGTAATGAAATTAACAATCGTTTTATACTCGCAAAGACTACAAAATAAATGTATCTGAAAATAATTAATAGTGAACAAATAATCATTATTTAATTCAATATTTCGATCAATGACATGAAATGAAAGGAATCTTTTTTTTTTTTTTTTTTTTTTTTAAATAAAAACATTTCTCATTCCTCTGATTAACAAATGGAATAGTCCCAGTAATCGAGCTAAATAGTGTATACAAAAAAACCAGTTAAATACTATGTTAAACGTTATATAACAAAAATTTTTCTAAAAATTATTAAATTTATTGTTGTCATAATAGCAGTAATCAAGAAAACTATAGTCGTCTATTAAAATATTTCTTTCTAAGTACGCAGGTGTGTCGGCTAATTATTGGATACTAAAACAACGAGTCAAGTTTGGAACTGAACTGAATTGAATTTATTAAACAGAAAACATGATTTTATAGATTTATAAAATCTTTTATAGATTTTACAAAGTTGAATTTTACTGGATAAGTAATTAAAAATATATATAATGATTGGACAAGAACATAATGAATTTAAATGAATTAACTAATTAAACGGCTGTAACGGAAAAGAATTTAAAAATAAACAGAGCAGCAACAATTAAGGAATAGAAAATGAATGATTTAAAATAACTAACGGTAAAGATTAAAATGAATAAAATACAGATATATAGAGATAAATGATTTCAAAAAATATTTACATATAAACTGTTACAATTTTCCCCCCGTCAAGATTTTTTGTCCTCAAAAACAAGAATAAATAATTCCCTCAAAAGAAAAAAAAAATCCACTAATAATACGAGTAAATAACAAAGAAATTGAGAAAAACTGTAAAAGTTTAATATAAACACTGCAAACGGTTAAATATAAACACAGAAATGTAAACAGATATATTACATTTAAATTCAGAATAATCTTATTTACAGCTAAGGACAATTACATTAAAAACAGGGACAGATTGACTGGTCAGCACCATGGGCGGATTTACGGGGGTACTAGGGGTGCGCCGCACCCCCAGATTTTTGGAATGATAATTTTTTTTACAGATAAATAAAAATGTTTTTTGTTATAATAATTTTATTAATTATTTATTTAGGCTTGAAAGCGGAACATTTAAATTGGGTTTTGGTGTTTGAAATTGGTATACAAATACCTCATACCTTCCGGTGAGCTCGCACCCCCAGATATCAAGACCTAAATCCGCCCATGGTCAGCACAGATAACAGACAGAAAGACTAAAAAAATAACACAATTGCTGTTGGCGGCTGTTGTCTTTTAGTAGCGAGGAAAAAGCCCTGTTTTTTTTGTCTTGCTGGATTTATTGGGCTGCATTGGATGGAAAGTTCACTGATCCCCACAGATGAATCATTTGGCACTGAATAAGTAACAACACACTGTAGTTATCCTGGTAAGTGCTGAATTCACTAAAAACACTTGCGGAGCACATTTTAGCGTCTGGGAATTCTGCGGCCGGAGCGGTAAGGTTCCCGCTCAAATTCTCTTATCACTTTGGGCGGCTAGTTGAGATTTCAGGACAGTTGTGGGTTCACTGTTTTCGTCAGGTCTCGGTCAGATAGGTGGAACAACTGTAGGCGGTTCGTCTGTTAGGCAAGTGGATGGAACAGGTGCAGATGGCTCGTCTATTAGGTAGGGCTTTGTACGGGCAATTTGAACTATTTGATGGAACATCCAGAACCTGGAACAACTTCATATGTTACGGGTGAAGTTTGGCGTAAGACGATGAACGGATCATATCAGGAACATAGGAGCTTTTCGGACAGGCCAACTGTCCGGGTGGGAGTGTGAACCCCTACTTGTTAACTGTCGATGACGGGCATTGTAGGATTTTCGGTTGGCTTCTTGTGCTGTTTGTTTTGGCTAACTGGCTGGCCTTCTTAGGGTTGATTTTAGAAGTGCCGGGTAATCTGTTGTGGGTTCAATGGCGTTTGGAAGTAATGTATTCAAACAGGTTGAGGGCAGGCGTCCATGAAGCAGATAAAATGGACTATACCCAGTACTTTCCTCAACTGATATGTTGTATGCGAAGGTGACGAATTGTAGAAAATAAAATACAGATATATACATATCAATGATTTTTAAAATATTTACATATAAACTGTTAATAATATTAAAAAACTACACTATGACGACAAAAAAAAAAAAAAGAAAAAAAAAAAAAAGACGCATTTGGAAAAATAGTGTGATTATGATGAAACACATGCGCAAAGAGGATGGAAAGAAAATGACGTCAGAACATTGAGAGCAATACAGCTGATTTATTTCGGAACAACAGGTCCAGAATCAGCACATGTTAGTATGTTGTGGGGTGATACATGCGGATGTATGGTGTGGCATTGTCTCATATAAGCGTCACGCACGTAACCAAGATTTTGTTAAGGGGGGGAGTAGGAGGCAATAAATATTTTTTTTTTAAAATGACTTCGCTTTCATTTTTCTTTCAAATTTTAATTTAAGAAAGATCATTTTACTTTTAAATTTTAATTTAAATGATCTTAATACTAAATTCTATTGCGAGTCTAGACTCTTTGAATTTTATCATTTATGCATGCACATTAGAACATTCACACTTTCTTTTCTATTTTTCCTTTCCTGAAGGACTAACTTTTATTTATTATAATTCTCTTATGTAGTTTAGTTTTGAATACAAAAATTAGATTTATCAGTATAATTATTTTCTACATTTATTATTTTAATAAATCATGCTTTATTTTATACTCATTTCAATTTCCATTATTAATTTAAATAATTTAATAACACTAAAGGCTTCTTATTCTTATTAAAAGATTAAAGACTTTAAGCTGTAGACCATGCACACCCTAGAAAGCGAGGGAGGTTTAGACTCCCAGTGATTCTCAAAGCAACGGAACTAGTTGAAGTCTGATGATCAGTCCGAGACGGCCTGCCTTTAATCCTCGAGTAAGGAACCCGGACAGTTAGCTTGGTGAACCTTGGTGTCTGTCTGGAAGAGAGATAATCGTGGAAAAATCCGGGTTCAGATAAGAAATTTTGCAGATGTATTATTAATTTTGGGTTAATTTTAATTTCATAATGCACATTTATTATTATTTCTTTCGTATTTGAGATTATTGACATAATATTTATAAGCTTTAGTTTGTGCGAGATATCCATATTTATATTGAGGAAGGTTATAGGCTATATAACATCACGCTACGACCAATAGGATCGGAGCAGTAAACATAAACGTAAACATAAATCCTTCGTAGAATTTTGTTCTCGAAAACCTGAAGAGAGTGTTCGTCATATTTTGTTGTGTTCCATGTTTCTGCTCCATACAGCACTATAGTCGAATAATGGTTTTATAAAGTTGGATTTTTGTAACACAACTTAATAGTTTAAAATTTTTAAGATCCTGAAGGGCAAAGTATGCTTTATTTCCAGCGGATATCCTGTTACGTATATCTTCTTTTTTTTATTGTCTGTTGTGAAAATTGATCCCAGATATTTAAAAGAAGTTATTTGTTCTATTGTCAGGTTATTTATTTTCAAATGTGTCTCCATAAGATTAGCTGTATTCCTATTTATACAAAGATATTTTGTCTTTTTATAAACCAATTCTTTCCGGTTGTATATTAAGTTGTTGTGTTTGTTCAATAACATTTTCTTTTGTGGTACTCATGATGCTACTGTCATCTGCATATGCAAGAATTTCTGAATTGATTATTTTCGTTGTGTTTCATATCACAATTTCCAAAGCAAGGTTAAAAAGTGTCGGCGATAGAGCATGTCTCTGTTTGAGGCCTGTTGTTACATAAAAAGTTGACGATCTATGTCCTTTATAAAGGGCCATATAATGCATAGAGTCAATACGTTCCTATAATAAATTTCACCATCTGATTTGCACTGAAAAATTATTTTTTTTTTTAAATTTATTCAAACTGAATAAATTGAAAATATACTTAAAGAATCAAAAATATACTTCAGTAAGCATATCTATCTTAAGGAAACCAAAGCAAAAAAAATTCAATTTACATTTAATTAATATATGCATTAAGGATAAATTTATTGGTAACGAAATTATCTTCCAAGATATTATTTGGACAACAAAGCATACAAGATATAACAAATAAAGGAAGGTGGAGAACATCTCCACAGAAAAATATATGATCTTATTCTCCAGATTTGGAACACAGAGACCCTACCAAAAGAATGGAGTGAGGCTCTGATAATACCAATACCAATAACATTTGTTGTTTTGTTAAGAAATCCTAAAACCTGCATTGTTGGTACAGGATTTCTTTGTCTGTTTATTTCTATATTTATATATTTATATATGTGTGTATTTGACTAAAATACCAATACCAAAAAAAGGAGACAAACACAAATATGATAATTACAGAGGAATTACATTATTATCAGCTTGCTACAAAATCCTTTAGAACATCTTAATGGACAGACTTGTAAGATAAACGGAGAAAATAATAGGAGACTACCAGACTGGCTTCCACAGAAATAGATCAACCATCAATTACATTTTCACACTTCGGCAGCGTGCCGAAAAAGATTGGGAATGCAACCCAACACTTCATATTATATTCATCGACTTTAAAAAAGCTTATGAAAGCGTCCATAGAAATAGTCCATGGAACGCGTTATTACAACTTGAGATTTCCGCAAAGCTTATCAATTTATTAAAGGATGTAAAGCTGCATTATAAATGTGAATGTCAAAAGCGCAGTTGTTGCATTTATTGGAAATAAACACAAGGAAATTAAAGCAATATCAATTATCAGAAGCATTGTGATTGCGAAGCATTGTGATTGGTTTACTGATCGCTTTCCCTACCTTGTTATTGTTTAAAAAACAAATAATTAAGGCATTTAATGAAAGATTAAGATTGAATCAACTAAGGATTTAAAAATAATTAACTTTTATTGGAAAGGAATAATTTCTTTCAAATTATGGAATAAATACGTTAATGTATTTAATTTTTTAATAACATGCTGATAATGAACATTCCATGAAAACTTTTCATCAATAAAGATTCCTAAATATTTTTGTTGAGTGATATATTCAATTTTTTCGCAGTTACATTGGTAATTATTAATAGGATAGTTATTTTCCACATTTTTACACGTTATATTGTGTAACCCATGATATATATTTTTTTGAATTATTCTATTTTTATTTTTCATTATCATGATCTTGGTTTTTTTTTAAATTTATGGTCATATAATTATTCATTGCCCATTTATTTACATTATTTAGGTCTATCTGCATTTTGTTATAAGCGTTTAATTGTTCATTATCTTCAGTGAAAATAAGCACGTTATCAGCGTATACATAAATATTTGAATGGTCAATGCAGTTGCTTAAGGAATTCATATAAATATTAAATAATAACGGTCCGAAGTTTGAACCCTGTGGAACTCCAGATTTAACATTGTATAACTTCATCATTAAGTAATCCGTAGAAGTTCTCTCCCCATCGTTCACATATTTTTTGTTCATCTGTTATAAGTTGTTCTGACTTGTTTCAATATCATTTCTCATCTTTTGGCCATTTTTTCCATTTTTAAATCTTAAAATTTTTGTTTTCCATACATTTACTTCTAATTTTAATTTTTAAAGAATTTTGTTATAACATTTATGTTTTTTATATCTATTTTATTATTAGACAGAAGAACACCATCATTTTCGTTTGCTAATATCTACTAATATTTTCTGCCAACCTAAAAACTGCTGTACTTAAATTTTTAAAAATTCAGAAATTGTATAATATTGGATTCAAGGGGAAAATCTTTTCTTCACCAAATACTTCTGTGTATTTTTCGGCTATTTTCATTTGATGCTTCTTAATAAAACACAAATAAATTTGTCAATAATCTACCTTTTATTCCTAACTTCTTTGATTTTTAAAATAAAATATTTTCTACTTAATCAAATGTTGAGGAAAAGTTCAAAAATTGAGCATTTACTTTTTTTTTTTTTTTATCGATAGTTATGTTGATATTGTCGCATTTAATGAGCATAAAAGGGCGACCCATAATAATATAAAAAATGTAAAAATAATAATAAAAAAAAAATGAGGAAAATAAGAAAAACAAAAGCTAATCCACGCGGACATTGAGAAAAAAAAAGGTTAAGAGGAAAAAAAAAATTAAAACATACAGGTGTGATAAGCTTAACGTGCCTTAAACTTCTGCTGTTAAACTGTTAAACTGCTGTTAAAAACCTTAACTTCGCTTATAAAACAGCTCGTCACTGCCGCGATACGGGCCATGTCCTGGACATAGAAAATACCCAAATATTAGGGATTCGTTCCAATAAATATTTACGCGAATTCTATGAATCAGGTATGATCCGACTCCAAAAAAGTTATAACCAGGACCTCTCTACAACTAATATCCTTCAATACGGATTGTAAAGATATCCTAAAAACAAATAAGGAAGGGAAAGGAGAAAACAAAACAGGGGTAAGGAAAAAAGGGGGTAAAAAAAAAAAAAAAGG
>JAFIDM010073610.1:22997-36368 GCA_023159025.1 Thereuonema tuberculata | reverse complement strand
TTTTTTTTTTTTTTTTTTTTTTTCCCCACTTCTCACATTTCTTTAAATCCATTCCTTCCAAGCGCCGTTCATTAATTGCAGACGAATTTTATATCGTTTTATGCTTCTCCCATAAGAGGTCGCTGTCCCCCAAAAAAAAACCACATGACGCAATAACAGAGCTTCGATCATTCTACCGACGACTTCCAATCTGGAAGGACAAGCTCTCCTACTTTTGATAGGGTTTTTTAATTTTTTTTTTTTTCTTACTGTTTGAAAAAGAGGTGCTATATCACTGAGACCTCGAAACGTACGTCAATGTTTTTTAATGATGTTTGATTAATTTTTACCTTTTTATGTGCCAATAAAGTACGCCAATTTTAATAAAACATACAGGTTTGAGCCAACAACCTTCAGTATACGAGTCCGAAATCTTAACCATCAAGATATAGCTGACAACTGGAATAACATTCTTGTATTTCTAATATTTAAGCTAAAAGTGGAAATTTAATGAAAACAATGCCAAATATCTTGATCATGGGGAGGCGTTGGCTCCTGAAAATACTTTATTCCTACGTTATTTGGGTCTCTAAACACGATGGTGAAGTCCGATGGTCGATCCGATCTTTCGATCGGAAGTTTAGGATGATGCAATGACAACAATGACAAATATCTCGAACATGGGGAGGGGGGGGGATGCGTTGGCCCCTGCTTCTGAGAATACCCTATTCCTACAATGTTTGGGCCTCTGAACACGATGGTGAAATCCGTTTGTCGATCAGACCTTCCGTTCGGGAGTTGTTGGGGTGGATACAGACGGACGGACGGTCAAACGCAATAGCTACCGATTTTTTGTCGCTATCACAATAGCTTCCAAATGGGTCGCTAATAAAATTATGATCCATTTATATATGATTGTCGAATGATTTTTTCTAAAACTGATTGATTTTCTTATAATATTTCGTGTAATTTTACCCGTTCTCTAATTCTTTCTTGAATCACACACATTTAATTTATAAAAATTATTCAATGAAGTTATATCATGATTATTTTTAGTATTCTTTTTTCCCGTTGGTAATACAGTAAAACCTCGTTAAGTCGTCACTCCGTTTAAGTCGTCGTTTTCCTTTGGTCCCGACAAGGTCTCATAGACAATAATGTAAAATAACACTCCTTTACTCGTCACCAAATTTAATTCTACTCCGGATAACTCGTCACCCACAAAAATGGCTAAAAGCATCTTTCTTCTCCATTTTGCATGCCATCTTTCAGCCCAGCCCCTTCACTTTAAGAAAGCCAAGCCTTTCCGGGGAATTTTTCGACCACGCCTGTCACTTCATTCCTTTTCCTAACCCTTCGGGTTCTTGGAATCTCGCTGTAATCATTCAAAGCATACTTCTCGATGCGACTCTGTCGAGTGTAGACGTTTTTCTTGAGTGTGGCCTCTCCTGAGTGTTACCTGAAAAGTTACCTCGTTACGTTTTAAAGAAATAAAAGACTTAATTGCACTTTTTGAAAAATCAAATATTTTCGGAACAGCTTTTGCCAAAGAACACCATATTTCCAGGACTACATTAAACGATATTCTTTTATCGAAACGATTAATTGAAGAAGCTGACTGCAAAGACAAAAGAAAGAGAATGAGGAAATCGAAGTTTGACGAGTACGAGAAGGTTTTAGGTCGATGGCTAAAACATGCCAGATCGCAAAATGTGCCGATTTCTGCCGTGATTCTCAAAGAAAATTGTTAAGGAGTTGAACATTGAAGAATTCTACAGCAATTCATGAAAATATTGTATTTAAGTGGTTTTTTTTTTTTTTTTTCAAAAATGCCCACTTCGTCTATGTCTCACTCCGCTTAAGTCGTCAAAAATGTTTGGTCCCTTGAGTGACGACTTAACGAGGTTTTACTGTATTATAACCAAATTTTTAATCACTTCATTTGATAGTTCATCTTTTTCTAGTCATTACTTATAATCTTTTAAGTACTAATTCTCCTTCTGTTAATTCCTATTTTCAGCGTAACTCAATTACAGTGCCGTCTTTCCAGAAAAGAAAATTGACACTGGAGGAAAAGTCCCCGATCTTAGCCGTATATAATCCCGACTCCAAAGCCCACAGTAAAGCACATTACCACTTGGCTATCTGATCCATTGCAACTTAATAAGTATTTAGTAAAATTATAGAAAATATTCTTAAACTTTATGAATGCTTTGGTATCCACTGCATGGCGGAGAATGAGGATTGCAAGGCTAGAGGTTCTTTTGAAGATGGGGATGGAGAGTAAAGAGCAAAATAATTGTGGTTTTTCATTTGGAAAATAAATATCCATCGTAGAACTTTCAAAACATTATCTCAGCTCTTGTAGCCAGAGATCTCGGCCGTCATTTCTAAAGGATGAAATTAGATAGAGGCCAATGTTTTAAATTGCACCATGAATAAATTTACTGTCAATGAGACTTGGATGTGTCATATTGATCCGGAAAGTAAGAAACAAAGGATGTAATGGAAGCACCTTAGCTATCCAAAACAGAAACAGGTTAAAAGTTCCCCCTTTATCAAAAAGAAATCATGTTGACTGTTTAATGGGACATCAAAGTCGCTATTCTTGTGCATTTCTTTGACAGGGACAGACTGTCAACAGAAACACATATTGTGCCTTGCTTGAAAAGGTCAAGCCTGTAATTCACACCAAACAGAGGAATGCTGTCAAATATCATTATTTATAACAATGGTTTATTGCTTTATAACAATGCATACAGCCAGCAAAACTTCAACACTATAACTAAGATTAAGCTTGGAATTCTTCTCCTCCATCTTCCAAGCCCGGCACTCGCTCCCAGCGATTAGCACTAGTTTGGACCAATCAAAGAAGCACTAAGTGGCCAAAGATTCGATCAATCAGCGGTCAAAAAAATTTTCTTCGAAGGAATCCGTAAATTTCTGGACGCTATAAAAAATGTATTGCAATAATGGGCGATTATGTCGTGCAAGGTTGTACATGAATGTGTATGTATGAAATATATATTGTCTGTATATATATATATATATATATATATATATATACAGACAATATATATACAAACACACATTTGAGGGTAATACTTTAAGTAAAGGCAATTTTATTTTTACCATTTAACATGAATTTTTGTGAATTTCACAATCTATTTTCGATTATGAAATTTACATAAATTAATGTGTTAATTGGTAAAAATAAAATTATCTTTTTTAGAATTACCCTCGAATGCGTGTATATATATTTATATTTTATATGTACACATTCATGTACAACCTTATCTAAAGCTAATAAACTACAATACCACTATAAGTTATGGTATTATGGTTATAGACTATTGTCTTATAAAAAGGCAACATTAAAAAAAAAAAAAAAAACTATTGTTTATTCGTTAGAAAGTCTTTCTGTTTCTTTTTAAGCAATGCCAAATAAATAACTGTGTATAGTAAAACAAAATCCCATTTATTATTAATTTAAAATAACAAAAAAAATTTACTTGAGGTTAAAAACAATTCTACACAAATTACAGAAATATATTAGGAAAGAAACTACGTTGTTTTAGAAACATTTAGCCCAACTCTAAGAAACAGCTTTTTGATTAAAATGTAAGTATTGTTTATTTATTTCTTAAACTACATATCTTTGCTTTTTCAGCTATGTGATGCTCATTCTTTAAAAATAACTGAAACATACATTCAAACAAATTTCTACTAAACAAAAATAACTTCAAAATTACTTTAATTTTGAGAAATTTTTGTTCAACCTTTTCATGTCGAATTCATCTGTTGCTACATTCCTTGATGATAAAAAATTCTTCAAGAATAAACCCTGATTTTTCTTTAATTATTATCAGCAGTTACATAAACCTTTAGCTAATAAAATACAGCAGAATAAAATCTAGGAAATGGAACCCTTGTCGGTATTTATTTAGCTAAACAAGAAAATTAAAATGTATAAATTACATTCAAATTTATTAAATCTAAATATTAAAAAAGAGCACATTATTAATTTATTAAAAATTTACTACGCAAAATAAAACTCCATAAGAAATTTAAAAAATTTAAGAAATTCCTAAATAGACATGGGAGAACCCATATTAAAACTCAATTCAATGTTCATCTACCAGGAGGTCCCTGCATTGTCGTTAAGGATCTCCAAGAAGGAAAGTAACAGTTAAATCACTTCTATATTTTTCTTTTACTGGGTATTCTCATGTAACAATAAAAAGAGAACTGATGAGAAAAACACTGTTCACGTAATTTTACCTGTATTTGCTTTTTAACAGGTATGTAATCTCATATGACGACTTCGATTACTTGATGTTGGAAAGGTTTTGGGGCAATATTTACATTTGTATGGCTTTTCACCTGTGTGTGATCTAACATGAGTTGTTAAATCACTTGACTGAGAAAAACGTTTTTCACAAAAGTCACATGGATAAGGTTTCTCACCTGTATGGGATCTTAAGTGAACAGTTAAACTGTATTCTCTTATAAATTTTTTCCCACAAAATCCACATTGATATGGTTTTTCCCCTTCATGTAATTTTAAGTGAACAGTTAAGCTATCCTTTCTTGTAAACTTTTGCTGACAAATGTCACACTGATATGGTTTTTCACCTGTATGCGACTTTAAGTGAACAGCTAAGATCTCCTTTCTTGAAAACTTTTTTTGACAGATACCACATTGATGCAGTTTCTTACGTTTATGTGACATAACATGAACATCTAACTCGGCAGATGAATTAAACTTTTCATTGCAGATTCCGCATGTACATTCGTTTTTTCTTTCCTCCATTTCAACACTCGGGGTGAATTATATTCTCGTCGTAAATATCAACTGTTTTTAAAAGACCAAATTTCACATTGATTTAGTTTATTATCTCTATGTTATACAATGTGAAAATCACACTAAACAGATGATTTCAAATTTAATTCAGTATCTACACATAAATTCGTTTTTTCTTTGGAATTCTTCCATTGCAGCTGAGGGTGTGAATTGTAATCGACTGGTAAATATAAAATGTTTTGAATAAAATTTTTTTGAAATGTCAACCAAATATGATTGGTTCTCCACATCAGAAAAATATTTTATTCCGATTTATAATTTGTAATATTAATTTTTATGAGTTTTGAAGTCCCTATTATATCGAAATTCCATAGTAAATATTTAGATGTCACTAATTTTCTTTCAGTTCTTGAAGAAAACTTATCCTCAGCTGGGATTTAAGAGTCTATGGATGCATTAAAATTGGCAAGAAACTAAGAGCAGCTGCTGAACATACCTGCGAAACGCCATGCACGAAATAGAGGTTGTTCCATTGCTATTGGGTGATATCGAATAGCATCTGTTACTAGAAGTAGCCATGTCCACGTCCAATTTCAACATTATCAGTTGTTTGTAAAATTATAATTGACTTTTGAACAGCTAATTACAATTTCAATTTCATTAAATTTATATTCAAAACATTTTGAACTACTTAGCGGGTTTACTATATTACGTAATGCAGACAACAAGCTAATACAAAGTCAAAGCTTATAAACTGTTGTTATCTGTGGATTTATATCATCCTAAATTTCATTCCTGTCAATCATTGAATGTCAGTTTATTTTCTTTATTTTATTATCTAAAGGAATTTTGGATTTGATTTCAACCAATTACAGATCATGGCATTGAATAAAACGTGAAACTGAAGAGTGGGAAGGAGATATGATGTCATTTACGTAAATCGTATATCTCATATAAAAAATAAATCGAAATTAATATAAAAAATAAAAATCATATATAAGCCTTTAAGTTTTGAAGGCTTTTAACATCATTCTGAATTTCACTCTTTTCAATAACAATCTGCTATGTTGCTTAATATACTTTTTCTTCGGCATTCCTATTGAAAACTTTTCAATTATCTTTGGATGAGATCCATAATAAAATCAATTATCCAATCATAAATTTTTTTAAATTCAAAAATAATAATAATAATGCCCTATGAACCCTACCTCCTTGCGGGAACTACTATAGCTTTAGGGTAGGCTATACGGTCCTACTATCTATGATGAGATCTTGTACTGGTATTGACCATGCTGTATCGCGAGTGGCTTAGGATAAATTCACCCGCTTTCGGGGATTAGGCAGAGGCTTCCGTTCGAAAAATATACTAGTGAAATATACAGGAAATACATTATAATGCAAACAAAGAGGAACAACCTGATTGCAATTGACAAGGCAATGATCATGTAAACACTTTCATCACAGTTAGCTATACAGAGTGTTTTAATAATTTTGTAAAGAGTAACGTTGTTTTATTTTTACATGTAACTAATAGTGTTTTTGATAACCAAAGCGTTATTCTTACCTTGATTTGAGTTGTTATTTTTATTATTCAAAAAAATTAATTTTATCTTAAATGAGTATTTTTATTTGATAAATTCTATTCCACTAAACACAACTCTTGGATCTTCCTGTTTAGATATTATTAAATAAATAACTCAGTTCTTCTGACATTGATCTGCTTGTTCTAATTATTAAGTTTAAGTTGTAATGTACATATAGGAAATACATTTACAAACTCAATATAATACCTTTTGCAATTAAATACTCATTATATTTTTATTTTTTTTTTGCATTTTACAATTTGGGAAATAAATCTTTGTCTTTTTCGAAATCATTTATCCCATGAATTTTCTTTATTGGTAATGTAGATCAATATTTAAAAGCAAAATCAATAATTTAAAGAAATATAAAATATTTTAATGTTCATTGAAAAATGAAAACAATATTTACCAGATAGTAACCACTAATATTAAATTACTCTTTATAAATATTATTAGGTTCTATTATTCTATTTGTGGGCGCAGTAGCCGAGTGGATAAGGGCGCCACCTGCGGATTGGAGGTGGCGGAGGGCGGAGATGAAACTCCAGGAATATCGGCCTTGCAATCTTAGTTTCTGATCACCCCTCGTGTAGTACCCTGGGTGAAATGAAGACTTGCTGAAAGTCTGAGAAGGTAAATTAAGGGGCGAAATTTGTGGTGTCTTATGGTTGTTGACCTGAAAAATCGAATGAAACATGTCACAGAACAGTATCTCCGAGTGGTTTGAAGCTTATCCCACGTGGAACCTCCAAAAAATTTGGCATTACTATTGTTCAACAGTTGTTCAACAATAATATGAATTGCGTTGTGTTGATTTATTGTGAGACCTAACAACAGGTATAGTCCATGTGCGTATTGTTGTATTAAATTATGGACGAAATCTTTCGCTAGCCGTAACTCGCTACCGAAGCATTTCCGGACCTATGTTTATATAACTTTTTTTCTTTACCTTTAAATGTAGAATGAGCTCCCGAAGTTTCTGCATATCTTTGTGAATCACCCTGTATATATTGTAAAACAATAGTAAAAAGTTTATTGTATGGGCTTAAAAGTTATTGTATGTAATTGTAAATTTTTCAAATTTAGCTCGCAACAATGTAAATAAGTAAATATTAAAACTCGTTCTAATTTTTGGTGTTTTTTGTAAATATGTAGTTTTCATAAAAAAAGCTAAATTATGAATTTTATTATATCTTTACAATTTACGAGAACAACAACTTGAATGGAAACTTGTCAATCTAACAGGTCTTGACAGAAAGGCCAAGGATGATAAATGACCTTTAAAAAATCATCAGTTAAAATAATCAGAAATTTTTTACTTCAAGATTAAAATGTAAATTAATCTTCAAACAAATAAATTTATTTGAATTTTATTTTTTTTTCTATATATATTAATTTTTTTTATCAGGTTGTTGCAAATGAAACATAGGGCATTCGAACTTTAACTTCGCGTAACTTTATTAGCGAGGTTTTTGTTTGCTTGCTTGTTTATATTGTTTTCAGATTCCGTTTTCGTTATTCCTTCCGATTCCCACAGACGATCCTGTTTCATAATTTGGATGCCGTGTTTACATCAAGAGGTTGCAAAGGGCGTTCCATCAAATTACCTTATACCGTTCGTTACGGATATTATCTCCCTAAGTCGACAGACGGCGCCACTGCAGTCGTGGTCCTCATCTCATTGGTTCACTGTTAAAATTTATTATATTTAATCACCAACTCTGAGGTTCCAACCACGTCTCCTCATTGGCTCCAGTTCTTCTGATTTACATGCTCAACTGTTATTGGTCTACTTCTTCGTCAATGATTCATTAAAGAATCGAAACCAGTCGTCTTTTATTGTATTTTTAGTGTTTTAAACTTTTTAATTCTCACTTTGTGTGTCGGCATTTTCGTTACCGTTAAATTTGTTATAACTTAAGTACTGAAATATTGAGAAAAGCTGATTGGTAATTACTCTGCTACAAAAAAATATTTTAATAATTACTTGTTAAAAATTATTAGAATTAGAATTATTAGAATTTGAGAATTAGGAATTCCGTTTTATTAGTTGAATTTCTATTTGTTATGTGACGTGAATCAAGTTCGTCATTTGATTTTTATTCTAAATAAATTTTTATTATGCTTTATGGATTCTTATTCCCTTGGATATCTTCTGATCAACAGTGAACTTTTCCAGCAATTATAGGATTTTTCTTTTTTTCAGTTGAATTTAGAGTGCCAAGATAATAACAGGAATGCCAAAAAATAACATCGTCTTCGAAAATATTGGATTTTTTTTTTCTAAACAAGACAAGAAAGAAAAAACGCAAATGAATTTTGAAGTAAATTTAAAATCAATTTATCCACGAGTACTAAGAAAGAAGTGTGTTCGGAAGCACATAAGTTAATGAAGATGATGCAGACAGAAAATGCGAAGCAGCTGTTTGGAAATCTATGGAGAAAAGAAAACAATTACTTCAAACATCAGCTGAGAAGAAGAAAAGAAATCCTTGTTATGGGAAGAAAATTTCAGTTTATTTTTTTATTATCAGAAATCGTATTAATGAAATAATAATAATTTTTTAAATTAACTATAAGCTTATTTTAAAATTCATTTATTTTTTGCAATTTTTTCATTGTATGGAACGAAATTTTTTTGAGGAATTTTTGGACTGGAATTATTCTTTGGACTGGAACAATCGAAAATCTCCTGAATGTTATTATTCTTTATTTATATCCTATCAATTTTTTTTTTAAATGCACATACATCCTGATGCAGTATATTATTTTTTTTCCGTGGATACATTATTTCATTTTCTGTCTTTGGTGCCACTATATTTTTTGCACTTGTTTCTTTCTTAATTACATTCATATAATATTTTATTATTCTTATCCTTATTATCCATTATATCCAAAGTAATTCATTCCCATTGTTAAATTTGACTGACTGTGCAATAACCAAGTTCATTCCCTTTTCCTTAATTTACTAAATGAATTTACATAAGGATCAAGTAAATATCTATCATTTACTTTAGTTTTGACTTGAATCTATGATTCCCTCACTGCTGCACAGATGATTCTAGTTTTGATCTTCATTAAAGACAAAATAAATTATTCATTGACTGAATGTACGTGAGTTCATAAAATTTTCACTTTAACATTTTTCTTCACTATTTGTTCATTTGTCTGTTCGAAAGCATATTACTCTAAAAATGTGAACGGATTCCTTTAAAATTTATAAATAGATTATTTATCGAGGGCTCTATGACATAAAGGCCTAAGTGACATTTTTGTAAAAATTGAGTTACATGTCTTAAGTGAAATCCGAGAACCATATCTTTCATATGAAAAAGAGACCTAACTGAAAATTTCATTGCAACTGGTAGAATTCTGCTTCCATAAAAAGCTACTTCCATAGAACTGCAAGGCAATACAAACTTAAAACCCTTAATAACTCGGAATGGAGATTTTGTCACTTAGGCCTTTATGTCATAGAGCCCTCGTTATAATCCAACACAGGTTTACTTACCTTGGTTTCCACTCCTGTGATCCTCTAAAATGACGCTTGGAATCGCGTATTAAAATAGCAGAGTTATTTATTGAAAATTTTATACGATATTTATTTATGGTCCAACTGAAAACTTAAGAACGATTATTTTGCTCTGAACTCCCTTTTGTTCATTACAGGAGATTAGATATATCATTTGAAGTCGTTTCATGTTGCTTATCTGTAACAAACTCTAGTACTGTGATTTTATGGAATAAAATGTTGCAATCACTGGAGGCTGATATTTTTTGTATTTATTTCTGCATAGAAAAATTAAAGTATCCCCAATATGCCTTTTGGTGTCGAGAGATGAAGGCTTCTAGCGTTTCCTGACCAATATAACTAAGCTGAGTCAGTGACGCACGCCTTTACCACAAGAAAGAAAGCCGGTACCATTCTTTAGAGCAGCGGTCGGCAACCCGCGGCCCGCGGGCCGCATGCGGCCCATGAAGCGGTTTGGTGCGGCCCGCGGGGCGTGTTGGAATTTTTTTTTTTGGTTGTCAAAGTAAGATTTTCCTTTTTTTTTTTTTTTGGTTGTTAAAATTTTTGGCCCAAGTGCGGCCCGCAGTAATCCCCACATAAAATATTTGGCCCTTTTACAACAAAAGGTTGCCGACCACTGCTTTAGAGGGCTGGGTGGAATTCCCGACCAGAAGGGAATACAGAGCAGGAAAAAAATTCCCGCCTTCCAATGGGATCAAGGACTGAACATGTCACATCTCCAGGCCACAATTCAGCGCCATATCTAATTAAATATTTCACTATTTTTCTATCTTAAATGCTAATCTAATTTTAGAAAATTTGTCTTAAAAATCCAGTTATTTTCGGAAACCACAACGACAGAAAACAAAAAGCAGCCATTTAGGGATCTATCGAAAATAGGGAAGGAAAAAAATTGCACCACTAAAGTGGTGTCTTTGTTTTCAGTGAAAACTGAAGTACAGGGGATACAAATTGCCACAAAACTTGCCACTAAACTGATGAAAAATTATTTGAGTATCGAATAAATTTGCAAAGAAAATATATTTTTTGAATATCTACATGGTTACTTGCTCAGAATGTTATTTTTTTGTGATGCTCAAAAGACCTTTTATTTTTTTAAGAAATCGTTAAGGATTTTTTTTTTTTTTTCATTTGATTACATTTTTGATCTGAGAATTTTTTTTTTCACTTTTCATATTAGAAAACCTTAAGCACACTTATCTTAAGCAAACTTGTAAGGACATTTTCCTTACAATAATTGTTTGTCTTTAATTTCCGATAATTATTTGTGTTTACAGACATCCCATCATTTAATCTATAAAAGCTCATCTAATAATCTGTAATCCTTCTAATATTTTTTTATTTAATCCGTTTTATTGAACAATCTTTTTAAAGTTTATAATCCCATTATCATTTATTATGATGTTTGTATTTTGATCCCCACACAAAGAAAGAAAATACCGGAAAATTATAAAAAAAGATTTTAGGAGGAAAACAAAATTTGGGGGGGGGGGATACCTACAAGATTTTCTTTCAATCTTAGCTGTGAATTCTGATGAAAGAAGAGTGCATAAATAATTAATCATAAACATTATTTTGATTTAATATAATTAAGTAAATAAAAAAGTTACATGTATTTAATATATATATATATATATATATATATATTTTATAAATATCTCACTTTAATTCAAGTTTTTTTTTTTTTAAATACATTTGTTTTCATCGAAAGTGTATCTCCTCTGCGGCAAGATTTCAAGGTTACTGACTGGTTGTCTTACTGTTTAAAGTTAATGGTGTTACGGCAGGTAAATGGAAACGGTTTAAGGGGAAATAGAAGGAGTTGTATTGAATGTCCAAAGGATAGTGATCAGCAGCTCAGCGCAATCCTGTATTTAGAAGCGGAATCATCCATTCGAATTACATCCGTTCACTGCAGCACCAGCACTACCCTTCCTTTAACTAACCTTCATTTTACTTTTCAATTACTAATATTCATTAATATTATATAGTTAATGTTTCCAGTATTCACAAAAATAAATATACCGTGTACTTTGCTTAATGTAAAGCTAATAAATTAGAGAAAATCTCAAATACGAAACACAAAATATGGATTATATTATAAATTTGCAAATAAATAAGGATTATAAAGTAAAATCATATCAAAAGTTAATATATGTAAAGAATCTCAGGCCTCAAAAAGATTCAAATAATGAAACTTAAAAAAATTTCAATAATCTAGACTTTTCTTCATTTCCTTCTGCAATTGCGGAATTTTACAGTCTTTTTCTCCCTGGTTGCCTACCCAGCCTTTATAAAGATCTCTTTGTTAAGACTCATCTTAATCATCCACTATCATCGAATTGAGTAAAATTCCTGGACCGTAATTATTATCCACCAGATCAAATTACCTAATAGAGCTTGATCAAAATCTAAATGAGCTTTAATATCTAATCTAAAGTTGTTAATAGCGGCAATAAAATATCCATCATTGATATTAAATTTTTTCAATCAATGTAAGCTATGAATAATGTACAGAAAATTTAAGATCTATCATCTACTACATACACTAATGTCTTATATTAAGAATGAAGATATCAAAAACAGTTATTTTCTTGTTTTTATATACTAAACAGTATTGGAGACTATAATGCATTTAAATTTAGAAAGTTATAATCAAGTCCATTTTAAATGACAGTAATACGAACTCAATCAATCTTTTTAATTATTAAGTCTTATGAAGTCAAGGCAAACTGTAAAGAATCCTACCTTACAAAGATGTTTAATATTAAAAAAATAACCAGGTTGTATTTTATTATTCCGTACCCCTGTTGCATAAATATGGGAAGGAATGGAAAAATAATTTAAAAAAATAGGCTTCATTCTCATGCAGTCTATCACAGGAAATACATTTAAAAGGAAATGATAAACTCGATAAAATATGTGCAAAAATAAAACATTTATTGAACAATAAAATAACACATTTTAAAAGAGGTAAAATGTACAAAACGTTTACGTAATTTTAAATACCTCAGCTCCTGTGTTTAACTATTCTGATAAAACTCCTCTAAAGACTGCATCCAGAATAAGATACAAGATATAGTTCATTATTTTCACACAAGATATAGTTACAATAAAAATTCCGTTAATGCAAGTCTAAAGATAGAATTCTTCTGGATACGGGCTTATCCAAGAGTTAGTTTCCAGTCCTTGTCTTTAATTCACTGTTTCTGCCTCACGGAAAATCTTGAACGACCGTTCCGATGATCGACCGTCGTTGTCCTCACTTATAGCAGTCCATAGAAATGACCGATTCCACAATAATAGCTGCCTGCATTTGGCGACTTATCTCCGTGTAGTCCAATGCAAATGTACTTGAGCCAATCTCTCTTTTCAGTTGTCCTTGAAGATGTTGGAGTTTGCCGAAACATTTGGTCATCACTGGGTAAGAAATCTCCGCTTAATCATTTGATAATCGTTCTTTACTAATCAAC